>SNQJ01S0044316.1:88834-124348 GCA_010110895.2 Picea sitchensis
ATTACTTGAAACTCTGGTGCTGGATATACAAAGCAATTGAGAGCTTTGGCTAATTTATAGTGAATGAAATTATGAGTACTACCAAAATCAATTAGGACTATTAACTTTTTCTTTTTGATATATCCTTCTATCTCGAGGGTTTGAGGAGTGCTAATTCTAGCCAATGTATTACATGACATCGTGGGAGTCAACTCTTCAGAAGAAATCACGTCTACATTTTCATCTTGAGATGGTTCTTGTTCTTCTTCTTCTTCCTCTTCACAATCTATGTAGAATGATTTCTTCTCAGCACACTTATGTCCCTTACTGTACTTGTTGTCACAATTAAAGAATAAACCTTTTGATTTTATTTCCTCCAATTGTTGAGGTGTCAACCTTGTAGGTTGAGGTGTTTTAGAAGAAGGAACATTATTGTCTTGATAGATGTTAGGAGTGGTCCTTCTAGTAGCCATAGCCATATTTTTACTTTCAACATTTATTGCCACCCTAAATGAATTCTCCAATGATTTGGGTTCCCAAAGACGAACCTCATGTTGAATGTTATCCCTTAATGTTCCTATGAATACATCAATCAAGTGCTCATCTGGAATATTTGTTACCTTTATATTCAATCTTTGGAAGTTCTCAATTTTCTCTATAACTGAACCCTTTTGTTTGAGATTTATCAATTTGCTAAAGAAGGTATTGTTCCTTGTATCCTTGTAGTGTGCTATCATTTCTTCTGTGAAAATTGTCCAAGTGACGAGTGATTTGCGAGAAAAAAGCCATAGATACCACATAAATTGATTGGGTTCTAAATATAAAGAAGCAATCCATACCTTTTGTGTATGTGGCACATTATGTAGATCAAAGAATTGCTCCATATGAATTATCCATGTGATTGGGTCCTTGCCATCAAACTTCCTCATATCGAAAGTGGTTGGTCTTCAACCCAAAGTTAGATTTTCTCCATTCTTGATTCATATTCCTTGTGTCCTCATCATGAATTTCATGGGATACATTTTCACTTTCAGGTGTCCTCTCTATTAGTAAATTTTGCAATCCTTCCATGATCTCCCTTTTTAAACCATCCATCTTAGTATCCATTATTTCCTCCAACTTAGCTTCTGTTGAATCCATCATCCCTTGTGGTTCATATTTTGTTGTTTTCTTCTTTTGTAAATCATTTATGTCCCTATGCATTTCTTCACCTTCATCAAGAGTGCAAGTAGGACTATATGGAGGCTTATTTGGTGTAGAAGTTCCCTTTTTTTGGTGGCATGTTGGCCAAGTATCACTTTAAACTTTGATTTTGAGGTGGTTCTGCTAAACAATCTTTCTTTTATTGTATCTCCAAAATTTCGGCCCTTCTGGGTATGAAATTTTATTTTTTGTAGTTCTCTGATATTTCTTCTCTGCAATGCCACAGGTCTAATCAAAATTGGATGTGCCAAGTAGAATTTATGGTAACTTCCCTGCATCTTGTTGATTTTTGGCCTTTCCAGGAGATATCACTTGTATAGCATGCCCCACACAAAATAATTGATATAAATTATGAAACTTGCACCAGAAATACTACAAACTGTTCACTATCCAATGCAACTAGTCTCACTCAATTTGGATACTCTAGGAAGAATTTATTATTGTTTTACCCAGAACACCTTCTTGAGACTAGTCAATAGAACTAGTCAAATACCATATCTTCTACTGGGTGTATCTACAAATTTAAGATGACCCAGAAGATGAAATTTTTATCAAAAATAACGTAATAATTTCTGTGAATATTCTCCAAATTTCAAGGTCTGAAACGTCACAGAAAATTTTTTATAGCGAAAATGTCACGATGACTCAATTCAGGATGATTCCATAACCCTATCTTAAATAGGTTGTATCTCCTAAAGTATAAGGCCTAAGGAGCTGAAATTGTAACCCAACATACCTTGATCCATCTACTAAATATTCTCCAAAGGGTTCCTTCTGAAACATCGTAGAAAACAATTTATAGCGAAAATTCCAAGGTGTCTCATATGTAGCAGAGAAACCCCAAGACCTTGAGCTTTGATACCATATGTTAAGAACCAAATATCAATATAGCATACAAAAACCTCAGAATAAGTACTCAACACCTTGAGAAAGAGATAATTCTAGGTAATAAGCCTCTTCGAGGGGACAACCTCCTTATACACCACATAAATGTCCAAATACAAGATGATTCCAAATGAAAATGTCTCCTTGGTATATATAGGAGACTAGGAGATACAATTACAACTAATGGACTCAAGCTGACATAAATCAAATAACATTACTAATGTAATATGCCCCAATTAAGGGGTATTGAGCCACTATTTAGGGCTTAACAAGAAGTGTCAGTGTCTATAACACCCTATAGAATGAGTACACCAGAGTTGGTTGAGCTCAAGCTACGGCTAAAGGAAATGATGGAAAAAGGCTACATTCGACCTAGTGTGTCTCCATGGGGAGTAGCAGCCTTGTTTGTGAAAAATAAGGATGGCACACTTGGGTTGTGCATAGACTATAGGAAACTCTATAAGATGACCATAAAGAATAATTATCCCTTGCCAAGGATCGATGACATGTTTGACCAACTAAGGGGTGCTACAATTTTCACCAAGATTGACTTGAGGTCTGGATACCATCAGGTACGAATTAAGGATGAATACATCCACAAAATAACCTTTAGGACAAGATATGGTCACTATGAATTTGTGGTGGTGCCATTTGGACTAACCAATGCACCAGCCACTTTTATGTGCTTAATGAATAATGTACTCAGTAAATTCTTAGACAGATTTGTATTGGTTTTCATTGATGTAATTCTAATCTATTCTAAGAATAGGGAAGAGAATGAAGAACATCTTAAGCTAGTACTTCAAGTACTAAGGGAACATCAACTATATGCTAAGTTCGGTAAGTGTGAATTTTTCCAGAAACAAGTCCATTGCTTAGGTCATGTTATTTCTGAAGAAGAGGTGGCAATTTACCCTGACAAGATCAAGACCATTATGGATTGGCCTACACGAAAGGATGTACCTAATATCAGATCATTTATGGGCCTAGCAAGATACTATAGAAGGTTCATAAAAGGATTTTCCAATATTGTTTTCCCAATCACTTCCCTTCAAAAAAAGGGAGTTAAATTCCTTTGTACATCATAATGTGAAGAGAGATTTCAAGAACTGAAATGATTTCTAATCAATGCACCTATGTTGAATATTGTGGATCCAAACAAGGACTTCCTTGTGTGTGCAAATGTCTACAAGGAAGGACTCGGAGGAGTCCTTATGCAAGCAAAACATGTAATTTTCTACGAATCCATAAAATTGAATGAGCATGAAATCAATTATGCGACCCATAGTCTAGAATTGGCTTCCATAGTGCATGCCTTAAAAATGTGGAGACACTACCTCCTGGGTAGAATATTTGTGCTTATGACAGATCATTGTGGGTTGAGATATTTGTTTGATCAACCAAAAATCAATGTTAGACAAGATAGATGGATGGCTCTCCTTAGTGAGTTTGATTTTGAAATAAAACATATCAAAGGAAAATAAAACAGGGTCGTTGATTCCCTTAGCAGGAGTATGAAATTAATTCACTTGGAAGTTGTAAGCACCTATGAATCAGATGTCAAAGAGAGAGTAAAAAATGCACAAGAAACATATGCATTTTTCAAGACTGTTAAATCATACTTAGAGAAAGAGCCCACGGGGATGAAGTATGATGGTTATCAATTGATGAATGATGGCTTGTTGACTTAGAAGGGTAGGTTGTATATCCCAAACTGTGACAACTTGAAGAGGTTCATGATGGATGAACTACACAAAATACCGTATACTGGTCATCCTGGTTATCAGAAAATGATCACAACCACTAGGAAACTTATTTATTGTCTAGGACTGAAGAAGGACATAGTTGATTACTTGGCTAAATGTCTAGAATGTCAGCAATTTAAGGCAGAACGTCAGCATCTAGAAGGTTTGTTGCAGCCCCTACTAGTTCCAGAATGGAAATGGGAAACAATCTCCAAGTATTTCATCACAGGATTACCAAAATCGGCCAAACAGAATGATGGCATCATGGTAGTGGTGGAAAAATTGTGAAAGTATGCTCACTTTGTTCCCATCAAGTCAACTTTCAAGGAAATAGATATTCCCAGTATTTTCATGAAATAAATATTTAGGCTGCATAGCATGCCTAAGGATATCATATCAGATAGAGATACAAAATTTAATTCAAGATTTTGGAGATCCTTAATGGTTGGTTTTGAGACTAAATTGTTGTTTAGTACAGCCTATCACCCTCAAACTAATATATAGATGGAGAGGGTAAACCAAGTGTTAGAGGACATGTTAATGATGCATGTAATGCATCATCCTAAGAAGTGGGAAGACTACCTACTATTGGTAGATTTTTCCTACAACAATGGATATCAAGAGTCATTGAAGATGAGCCCTTCTGAGACCCTCTATGGTAGACAGTGCAAGATTCCAATCAGTTGGGATAACCCAGTATACAGAATTACGACTGGACCAGATATGCTAAAGGAAATGGAACAACAAGTAGTTCAGATAAAACAGAATCTGAAAATAGCTCAGGATCGGCAGAAAATCTATGCAGACAGAAAGAGGACTCCTAGAGAGTTCAAAACAGGGGATCATGTCTATCTTCGAGTTAGACCCAGGACAATCTCCTTAAGGATGGGAGCTTGTGCCAAGCCAGTACCTCAATATTGTGGACCCTTTGAAATTTTGGATAGAGTGGGACTTGTATCCTATAGGCTAGCACTCCCTCCCACAATGAAGGCACATGATGTTTTCCATGTTTTGTTATTAAAGAAATATGTACATGATTCTAATAATATTATTGACTAGTGTGTGATTCAGGTGGAACCGGGGGGAGAATTCCTACCAAAACCTCAATGCATAATAGACAAGAAGGAAACCCCACTTAGGAACAAAACCATTGCATAGGTCAAGGTGCAATGGAAACACTTTTTCCCAGATGAGGCTACATGGGATATGGAGGATGCCATGAAACAGTCATATCCATTTTTCTTTACTTCTATACATGCAGAGAACATCGGTAGATAGAACATCGAGGACGATGTTCCCCTAGTTTGTAAATATTACTATAATTAGACATGAGACTATGGAATACTAGATATGTGTGAATGTTTGATTTGATGAACCTTTGCTTAAAAGGTAAATGTATGTATTTTTTGTTATTAATAGAAAATGGATCAGTGTTGCATAATTGTTGAAAGGGGGTGTTTCCAAGATAAACCATGGATGTTATGAGAGATATGGTGAGGGGAACCATAAATGACTGAGATGACCCCCACCAAACCAGTATTTTACTAGAATTAATGGCTCAAACCCAGAACAGTTCTATGACCCATATATGAATTACCCATCAGAGTGGTAGTTGGAAGAGTCCTCCTCAAGAGTTAATGAGGAGATGGGGAAGAGTACCCATCTTCAATAATTCTAGACCTGACCATGAGATGGAGATTCAAACCCACAAAACCTTGTTGAAGAAGACAGGGAAAGAAGGTAATTCTTGGGCAGAGATAGACGGAGAGAGCAGAGTCGAAAGACCAATCGGGAGAAGAGAAAAGAACATTGTGCAGCTCTCTGGTTCATGAAAGAATTGGGAAATAGGTTCATTCTGGGTGAATGAAACTATAGGAAGGGTTTTCATTACAATCTGATAAATGAGGTTGACGAGTGACTATGGAAGTACTCGTGCAGACCTCCTTGCTTGGTACAGAGAAAATTGGTTTCCAAGATCCTGTGAGAGGAGGAGAATAACCTCCATCCCTGACTGTCACTGAACAAGAAGAAAGATTCTCTCTCAGAGCATCGTGGTCTGGATCGGGGGTGGCCAGCGGTAGATCCATTTAGAACTGGTTGTGCCTATGGTTGGGTGAAAACATGCACCCCTTTCAGTAGTCGCTTCACAAATTCTGGTTTTCTGATAAGTTTTTTCATACTCTGTGTATTGAATTGGAAATGATGGTCGAATATATATTTACATGTTAATGATTGAGTTCTGTATTGTTGGATAAAGTAGAAATATTTATTTGTTTCTCTGTGAATCCATGTTTTGAATGGTCTTCTGCTTGCCTCATCCTATCATTTAGAGAGTTGTGGAATGTAATCCTGCAAGAGATTTGGGGTAGGACTTACTGGAACATTAAATTCTTGTCAACCTCCTGAATCTACCCTTCGCAGGATATCTAAGTTCAAACCCAATGGAAGGAGGATGCATACTTCAGACCTTTCACCCGTGTGACTGAGGGCTCATGCCCATGGCCTTAACCATATTTCAACCAAGATTCAAGTTTTCATCCCACAAGAATATTCAGAGGACTTATATGACCAGTTCTATGAACCCTGCACTAGGTCTGAAAGGAGCTAAGCCTTTCTAGCTTCAAAAATCCAGGCTTTCTGTGTTCCAGAGTGTTTTGACCCCACCATTGGTAAAACCGTCAAAGACGATCGATTGTTACAGTTACCCACGAGTTTGACCGGCATCTAACGATCTCCCTAACCATTGCAGATAGTCCTTCCCCGTCGTTAAACTTTGATCCATTCATCAACCGCAAGGTAACGCGAGACACATATTTGAGGGCATTCAGGAGTCCTCTTGGTCTTCGGATCTACATCAAGGTAACTTTCGCAAAAGCCTACCTTGGGAGAATAGGGATGCTAAAGTATCAAACTCCCTAAACATCGAAGCTACGAAGTGATGAGAACTGTGGATCTGGGGAGTTCATTAAGAACCCCTCTTAACTGTTCAATCATCCAGTAGAGGGGCTCGTGCACATAACTTCAGCAAAGTTATGCTTTGGGAGTTCTATGTGGCCATCGCATGGAAATACCTGAAGGTCATAGTTTCAAAGTGATGAGGGTCATAGATCTGGGAGCCCTTTGGGTTCTCCCCTGACCAATAGATCTAAACCATGGTCAGCCCAATGCTAACTACTTCGAGAGTAAGGAGTAATTTTCAATACGAATTCCCCCAACACAAAAGTTACAAAGTAACAAAGGCCATAGATCCAGGGATCTACGTGGTTGCATCTTGACCGTGAGATATAAGGGCATAGGAAAGGCCACCAATACGGAGTGACATGGCACAATGATGTAACCCGGGTTGATGTGGACCCACGATGGACGTGCCATGTGTCACCTGGATTCGTACATTTCACAGACCTTATATTCCCATTAAAATGTGACATGTGTCACCCTTGTAGGGGTCACGTGTCATCCTTGACTTGTCGTGTGTCACCCCTGAAACTTTCTCACTTGGTCCATTTGGCGTGTGGAGTGTTCATGACCCACCTCTCCTTTCCCCTATGTCCAGTACGTCACCAAGTGAGAGGGTGGACCCTTCGGGAGTCCAGGACTTCGAGACTCTAGAGGTTTGGGGTGAAATGAAGAGAATAGGCTAAAAGACCCGAAGGCGAGAGCCACGTGGAGCGATTCTGAGCTCCTTTGGGAGTTCAAGAATTTGGGACTCTGGAAGAGAGGAATGGAGGAAGGAGAAGGGATGTTCAATGTCGAACGTTGAACTCCCTCTAACCTAGGTGTTCAATGAAGGTTGTATCCCGTCGTTGGATTGGACGGTGGATGAACCTTCCTCGTGGGTGTAGGAACTTGGGGATGATAGAATGAGGTGGAGCCATGTGGGCGCCACGTGTTCCATGTCTAATATTTCCTAAAGAACTTTGGGAAGCCATAACTTGCAATCCAGAGCTTGGTTTTGAGTCTGGTAGTAGTTGTTAGAGAGATACCTCTAAGTAGGAGAGAATGGAGATCTTGGAGGGATGATTTGAGATGAATAAAGTAAGAGAAAATTGGATGCCCCATCCCTATAAAGGGTACTTAGGGGTTGAGCGTGTTACAACGTACCCTTCTGCTTCCTCTGGTTTATATTCCTGTATTTTTATCTCCAATAATTTGTTATGGTGGATGATTCTTCTAAAATCGGTGGTTAGGTGTTGTGGAGGGAATCTTAAAGTCGTGTTGGTAATTTAATTCTTATTCTGCTTCTGGATGCTTCTCCTCTTGTTATTATTCTTGTTATTCTTCTACCTCTTCTTATGTTAGTTCTTCGTTTTCTCCCTGCTCTTTAGAATTTTTTCTTTCTTCTTTGATATTTAGCACATTTGTTTCATCAATCTTTACATTTATGATTTCCACTATCTTGTTGAGTCTTATATTGTAACATTTATATCCCTTGATTTTTCTTGAGTATCCATCCAATATGTATTTATCAACTCGAGAGTCAATTTTCCAACTTTGTCGTATTCTCTTTTTATGTAGCATTTTCTTCGAATACTCTAAAATGCTTCAAGTTTGTTGGCCTTCCCTTCCATAAATCATATGGAGTTTTGTCATTGTTACTTCTAAGCATTATTTTGTTCAGAATATGAACAATTATGTGCACTTCTTGTACCCAAAATACATTGCTTAACTTGGAATCTTTCAACATGGTTCTGGCCATCTCTGTTGCAGTTTTGTTCTTCCTTTCAACGACTACATTTTGTTGAGGTGTCCTATCTACTAAGAACTTCCTTTTTATTCCATGGTCTTCATAGAAATCCATGAATTATTTTGATGTGAATTCACCTCCATTGTTTGATCTTAATCACTTAATTCTCATATCCATTTTCTTTTCAACCATCTCCTTGAATATTCTGAAATGTTCAAATGCCTCTGATTTCTTCTTGAGAAAACAAACTGCAGTCATTCTTGTATAATCATCAACAAGTAGCATGAAGTATTGTTTTCCATTCAGTCCTTTTGTTCTCATTGTTCTACATAGATCAGTGTGCACAATCTCCAATGGTTTTTTTGTAGAGTATTCATTCATTTTGAACTCAGTTCTTGTTTGTTTTCCATGTAGATAATGCTTGCACATAGTATTGGCTAGTTTTGAAATTTCTGGCATTTCTCTTACCGCTTCCTTTCTGTTGATTTTGAAAATATTGTAAAAGTTCATGTTACCCATTCTTTTATGCCAAATCCAACTTTCATTTTCCCTTCCCAAGCAACATTTTTCTTTTCCAATCTCATTTAAGATGTATATGTTGTTTGGATTCCTTACTATTTTAGCCACCAGTTTGTCGGATCTTTCTTTCCTTATCTCACATTTATTTGAGTTGAATAGAAGTGTGTCCTTGGTCACACATTTGGCTTACACTTAGCATATTATGTTTCATATTTTTTACAAGTAGGACATTTTCTACCCTAGCATCTTTACTTGCAAGCTTGATTATGCCTTTTCTTATGATTTTGGTTGAGTTGTCATTTCCAAACGAAATTGATCCATCTCTTTCTTTCTTTAGAGTTATAAATTTGTCCTTGTCACATGTCATATTCTTTGATCAACCACGATCAACAAACCAGCCACTTCTTCTACTTTGGGCTTGTAGAGCAATAGAACATTCTTCAACATTTATTTTATCATGCTTCCTTATCCATATTCTTGATGGTTCTTTTATATGACTATTGAAAGCATGCTTTACTTACTTTGGAGGAACTGTCAATCTGCAATATTTGGCCTTGTGTCCAAAATTGTTGCATTTATAACATTATACTTCATCATTTAATGATCCAAAACTGTTATAGTTTCTATTATATCCTTCATGAGGTTTTCTAGGACAATTCATTCTAGAGTAGCCTTCATAGTTTCTTTTTTTCTTGGTATAAGCTCTACATTTTATAGCCTTATGCCCAAAATTGTTACAGGAATAACATAAAACAAGAAAAATAGTTTGGTACCTAGGTGTAGGAGATATTCTGAATGTTGTTTCTCTTATGTAATATTATTCTTCAGTTCTTTCAATAGTTGGCTGTTGATTCTGAAATCTGGATCTTCTAGGTGGTGTCGTTCTTCTATAATCTTCTTCTTGTGTCCCTTCCAGTTCTTGATTGTTATCCCTTGAAGGCATGCATTCTTCCTTATTGATGGGACCTCTGATGAATTTGGAATAACTCCTTTGTTATTCTTCTTTTTTTGTCGCCATGGAGCTCGAAACTTTCTCAATGTATCCTAGTCTAGATCTGTCATGGTATGACCTTTGACTGATGATGATTTCATCCAATATTTTTGTGTTGTTCTGTTGCATATATTTCTTTTGAATATCCTTCCTTAGTGATACTATTTATGCTTCCAACATCTCCTTTACTTTCTCCATTTCTTCTAACTGATTTTTGAGTGTTTCTTCAATCCTTCTACCTTCTTCTACTTGAATTTTTAGATTCATAATCATTTGTTGATCTTCTTCAGAGTTAGGATTTTGAGAACCCTCTTTTATCTTGAGTAACTCTCCCTTAATTTATTTGTTTTTATTCCTTTCTCTTTTTATCTCACTTAATGCATTGATCAGTTCTTCTTCAAGATCCACTTCACCTTCTTCAATCTTCTTCATTATTTTCAAATTCCATAAAGAGTACATTGTCTGAGTCATCGTTGCTATCATCATCCTCATATGATGAGGAGCTATCCTCTTTTGAGTAAATAAATTTCTTGAAAAAATTCCTTTTGTTTATTTTCTTGTCTCCCTTTTGATATTTCTTTTCTTTCTTGGGAACTTCTTCTTGATCATTCTCTTTGTTCTTACCATATGGACATTTATTAGCAAAATGACCAATTTTACCACAATTAAAACATTTAAAAGGAATCTTACCTTTGTACTTTCCAGTTCCTTTATTTAACTTCCTTCTGAAGTTGGCCATTTCTTCATCTTCATATGAATAATCTCTGCAACTACAGCCTGATTTTTGCTTTTTATTATTCTTCTTTGTCTTCTTGGATTCTTTGAACATTGTTTCCTTCCTGGATGGATTGTCCTGCTCTATTCTCATTTCATAAGTTGTAAAGATTCCATGAAACTTGTCCATGCTCAAAGTAGAAATATCTACTCTTTCTTCTAGGGATGAAATCTTAGGATCAAATCTCATTGAAAGAGACCTTAGTACCTTTTGAACAATTATTGGTTCTTTAATTTCTTCTCCCGGTCCTTTAATAGCATTCACTATTTCATCAACTTGCAAAAAGTAAGCTGCAATATATTCATATTCCTTCGTCTTTAGTTGTTCAAATTTACCTCTATATGTTTGAAGTTTGGCCCCTTTGAATTTGGCATCTCCTTCATATATATTTTGAAGTTTGTCCCAAAGGTCCTTTAAAGTGTCGCAATACATAACCTTGACAAATACAGAATCAACCAAATTTTCCAGAATAGTACGTTTAGCCTTTGATATTGTTTTCACTAAGTTTCTTTCCATATTTGTTTGTTGGGGGAGTGGAAGGTGTCGCATATCTATCTATTACTAATTTCCAGATGTCAAACCCCTATGGTTGTAAAAATGTTTTCAACCTTTTATTCCTGAAGGCATAATTCTAACCATCAAACATTGGTGCTCCATTCTTAGTGTGATCCATGATATTCCTTCCAATGGTTAGACTAATTTCTAAAGGACTTTATTTGATACCAATTGTTGGAATATTGAGAGGGGGGAGTTTATCAGTATTATGCATTTTTTACTAATTTTAACCAAAATATGTATGCATCAATTCATCAAAATTTTATCGCATATGCCTTTATTTAACTTTTCATGAACATATAACCATAAACAGTATCATTCAACAATATATCACATCATACACAGTGCACAAGAGATTTTTTCGTGGAAAGCCAAATGGGATAAAGCCACAGAATGATTTCTTATATATCAAAGCTTATATTCATAGGAAGAACCAACTTCCAAATTCTCCAACACCAACTAGAAGGAGGCTCCAACCCCCTATTTATAGGCTCCAGCCTGAAGGAATCCACAACTCCCTAGATTCTCCAACTCCAACTGGAAGGAGGCTCCAACCCCCTAATTTCCAGTATCTAACCTAAAGGAAGCTCCAACTCCCTATATTTTCTGGCACCAAATGAAAGGACGCTATGACCCCCTTTCCTTGCCCCTTCCTTCTACTCTGAAATGTAAATGTAGAATCAACCTATCACTACCACTGTCGTGATCACTAATACTGATACATCAACCTATAATTTCCATTGTCTCTGCCACTATCATTGATACTGATACATCAACCTGTAATTTTCATTGTATTTGTCACTATCGGTGATACGAATACATCATCATAATCAACCCAATCAACTAACAAAGATCATATACCAACATCAAAACATATTTCCAACATCAAGTATCCAAACCATGTGAAAAAATATACCTCAAGCATGTACCATATCCTCTATGAACCATGTACCATAAGATGTGCCTCAAGTATATAACATCCAAAAAGCATATACCAAGTATATGCCTCAAATGTGTGCCAATATCAAAAATATGTTCCTCTAACAATGAACCATAACATCCATAAACTAAGTGCCAAGGATATTTCTCAAGCATGTATAAATATCACCCAGAGATGTACCTCAACCTTATGCAACCATGTACCAAAATCCCTCCAAGACATGCCTTAAGCATGTGCCAAACCATCCATGATACAAGAATCAAATTACATAAGAATATACATTTAATCATTAAGAAATCTTGATGCATATCATCTCAGATCAATAGACCAACCTAGTGCATATCATCTTCATCCAACCCAAGATATCATCTTCATTGAATTTTCCTCAGCCTCGCTGGACAGAGACCATTCATCTTGCGAGGCCTCATGTGACAAGCCTCATTCAATCCAAGGGGGTGCATTGTGGGATGCTCTAAGAATGACTCATAGGATTTGGCTAAATTAGGGTTTTCAGAAACCCTTTTCTCTCTTCCATTGCTTCAAGACCTTCTCCCTTTCGTCGCTGCATCATATTCACCTCCTCAGATTCACTAAGAATTTTTGTTTATTCAATTGACGAGCTTCTTGAGGTGTATTTATACTTTTCAAACCAACTCTTTTACTTGTCTTTAGGGTCGACGTGTATCTTTTAGTTGCAACAACTTTTCTCCTTTAATTAATTTTGGGTCGACTTGTAACTTATTTTTGCAACTATTTGGGGGATCCTTAATCACTACTTTGGGGCTTCCACTTCAAGATATCATAACTCCTTAACCATGAGGAACCACATGGCATACCACCTACCATTTTCAATGGCATGAAAAGAACTATCCATATATGAGGGTTTTTCATATACTTGTAACGTTCTTCAACCTCTTTTTCCTCAGTCAAATTTGGGCTTCATGACCACACCTCTGGGATTATTTTAGACTTCTTCAAAGCACCTTCCCATGAGGTCCATGTTAATTCCATAAGGGGACCACTTTGGAGACTTCTTCAATTATACCCATTACTTCTACAGGCTCCTAGACTTCTTCTGAAGTTGACTTCAATGACAACCAATTTTCCAACAATACTCACCAGTGCGATACTTTTATTATATGCACCGCAACTCTAAATATAATGTACGCACTAGCGCTTTTAGTATAATATATGCATTGGTGCTTGGTAAAAATAATGGTGATGACATCTCACCTTGAATATTCAAAATTTTACTACCCTTCGGTGCACATGGTAAAACAGATATTGGTATGTACTAATTATACATGCACTAGTGTGCACACTATATTAAATGGATTGAGTCTCATGATAAATTAAACTCCCTAGTGTGCACTATAACTTAAATGCACCAAGGCATACAAAAATTAAAAAGCACCAGTGCTTCATACGCAAACAAAGTGGAACCAATGCATAGAAATTATAAGAGCATCGATGCTCTGCATAAAATGAAAAAGGTGAAACCATTGCGCAATAATTATAAATGCAATGGTGTGTTTGTATTATATTAATGCACTAGGGTGGGTTTGTAAAGATCGCATCGGTGGATTTTGACAATAAAAGAACCAAAAAAAATACACCTCCACTTCAACCTCCACTCGCCCAAATTTTTTAGTTATATGGAATATTTATTAAAACCTCCACAATCAATAGAGGAGGTTGTAGCAGATAACTTAGTTTTGAGGTGAAACTACTACAAGTATGTGGACCACTTTTTATTGTGATCATTCTACAATTTTCCTTATGTTTGCATGAGCTAAAAAGGATTTTCATCTATATGGATGATTGTATCCTTACCTAGAATGTAATGCTTCCATTGATGCCAAACTTGTATGATGGAATACATTTCTTTGCCATAGGTGGGGTACTTATGGATGACATCTGGGAGTGTCTCGTTATCATAGGCCATCGACTAATTATGTTGAGTGAGAACGACACCAACAGCATAATCAAAAGCATCTGTCTCAATCTCAATGGTTGTTACATGTCAGGTAAAGAAAGCACTAGGGCTAATCATAAGAGATGTTTCACATCATCAAAGGATTTCTATTGTGACCTTCCCCACACAANCCATGCGATATGGGAGAACCATAATAAGAATCTGCGATAGAAGTTCGCAAGGATTAAAAATATTCAAAGCTCAATGAGTGATGTCAGGGCTAGCCAATAACAAATGAATTATATCTTGGTTGGATTGACATGCACCCCATTCTCATCTACAGTATATCCAAGTTATTGGACCGTGTTCATGTTAAAGGAGAATTTCTCTAAGTTAGCATATAGCTTGTGCTACTGCAAAGTGTGGAGGACCTATTGAATGTGTTGCAAGTGTTCTTCCCAACTCTTATCGAAGATGAGGATATCATCTAGATATACAACCAGAAAGGAATTGGCGAAGGGTCACAAGATGTCATCCATCAACCTCATGAAAGTTGTTTGGAAATTCATCAAGCTAAAAGGCATGACCAACCACTCGAAAAGACCTTCTTTAGACTTGAAAGAAGTATTATATACATCAATTTGTTCTATGGGGACCTATTGGTAGTCTAACTTTAGATTAATATTACTAAAGTACTTGGCCCCCTTGAGTTGGTCGAGAGGGTCATAAATTTGGGGAATTGGGTATCAATTCCTGACTATGATTTTTTTTAAAGCTCTATAATCAATACAAAGTCACCATGTGTCATATTTATTCTACATGAGAATGATTGGTCTTCCACATGGTGAGGATCTTGGTCAAATTTTCCATTTTTGGAGCATCTCTTGAATCTAGCACTTGATTTTCTCATTTTCCAAGAGAGAGTGTCGATACCCTGGCCCATTTGGAAACAGTGTTGCAGCGGTCAGCTCAATTGAATGTGTGACCCGGCAGTGCAAAGGCACCCCAGTAGGTGAGGTGAATATGTCCAAGTATTCTTCCATGACTTTTTCCACTTGCTTATGTTGCATAGAGGAACCTCGTGTAGAGGCCATGGATGTGGTCATGACCTTCCATTCACTTTGAGAGTGAATCATGAAGAGGAAAAATTTCCCAATCTAGGAGATGACCTTCCTGTACTACTTCGTTGAGATTAAAGAAATTGTGTTTTGTGCAACTACCTCTAGTATCCTATATAATTGTCTTCCCACAATAACAATGACAGTACGATATCTAGACTCATATACAACATGGAATTTCCACATATATGGTTGTCCTAAATGAACATCACAAACTTCAAGTGGGGAAACATCACATAATACCTCATCCTTGAAGGGCTTGATTCCATAGGGCATGCAGCACTATTTGATGACACGGATATCTTATCCTTGGTTGAGCCACCCAATGTTGTATGGATGCAGATGTGGTTTTTTTGAAAATTCCAACCATTTGATGACAACTACTGAGATGAGGTTCTTTTGGCTTCTTCTATCAACAATTAAATGTATCATATCACCCTTCACCCACATCTATGAGATAAAAAAGTGCTCACCTTCCTCCAACTCTTCTGGTTCATTTGGATTAATCTTGGTGGTAGCGACTGTGGAACTAGGTTATGCATCAATGATCTTCTTCCCCTTATCTAAATCTGAATTATATTCAGGACCTGGATTTGACTCTAAGTCTTTCATCTCAACTACTAATGATTTCTTCGAGCAACACTCATCGGTGTTGCACCATGGGATTTTATGGAACTTGCACCATTTCCTAGTGTCTTTCTTTGTCTTCCCATTACCCTTCTTTGTTTTTGGCTTAGATTAGTTTTCTTGAGTTTTCGCATCCTTTATTTTTCCTTTGTTCAGTGTGCTAGGGAGACTTTTCCCTACTATTGTTATGATGCATTCATGGATCCAAACTTCTACTTATTCCACTACTTCATTTTTTTCTCAATTTTGGCAGCATATTGATAAGCGACTCCCAATGATGAGATGTCCAAAAACTCCATTTTTGTTTGGATGTACCTATATAGACCCCCATGGTATTTTAGAACTATATTTCACTCAAATTCTCTGATACCCATCTTGGTGCACAAGGTATGGAAGGTATTTGTGAACTCCGACACAATTTGATATCTCTCCTGATGCAGTGTGGTCCATGTCATGTATTGGTCATTGTAGTTTCCAACAAGGTAACATCATTCCTTGACGGTATCCATAAAAGAATCCCAGGTGGGCTCAACCCCAAATATTCCATACTCCTCCATGAATTTTTGCTCACAGTAACTCTCCCACCAATGTTTGACATGGGGGACAACCTTAAGGAGTGCAAAGGTGATATTTTCCTTATTGGAAAAAATTTGGACAGAGAAATAACCTTCTAGTAGATCTAACCATTTTTCTAAAGTATTCGCATCTATTTGAACTTCAAGTATGGGAATATCAAAATTAATTTGTACCTTTAAGGGGGAGGATCCTCTAAAGTGGTCGCTTTATGAAGATTCATTTTTTTTTGTCGAAAGTCTTCAAAGGATTTGGGAAAAATTATCCATCATCTTGTTCCTCTATTGCACAAGGGATTTCACGAACAATAGCTTAATAGGATCTCCTACTCCCTCATCTGTCTATTCGTCCACCATGGGCGTCATCAGGTTCGGCAAGGATGGTCTTCCAAGGGTTCAACTAGTTCAATTCCCAATGCCTTATACCATGACCTCGTTGGAGACATGCAAAGAGAAAACCGCTCTGATACCACTAATATGAATTTATGAGGGAATGAAATGAAACACATAAATAAGACAGAAACACGAAGATATAGTAACACTCAATTTCTATTAAAGAATGAAATATGTAGAGATTGTAAAAGAAAATACAGAGTGAAATGAACTAGCTAGATTGGTGGTAGCTTATCTCTGAGAAGAGATGTGACAACTATGTGAATCTGCAAAAAGATGATTGCAATGAGGCTCCAAAGGCCTTTTTAACATAAATCATAAATGAGAAAACCCTAAACATCCAAAACCCTAACCCTGGGAGATGAAACGCCAAACCCCGATGGGGGTAGTTGATACGTCAACTTCCCAGGGGCACAATGTTTGCATATGATCTCTCTTTGGGGCACTCGGTGCCTCATCATAAATTTCTAGCCAAGGGGTACACATTTTGTTTGGCATAACATCTACCTTAACTTACATTTTAGGTGTTGTCGAGCCAAAAAAACGTCGTTTAGGGCCTCAAAACGGCCCTGGAATATTGGGACCTGAAAAACCATAGAAAAACTTCCAAGATGGAAATGGTATTTTGAGCCAGTGGAATAGGTGGGTGAACATTGATTTCCACCTGGATCAAACACTTTATCATATGAATCTTTATTTAACACCCTTTAATTATTTGGCATTTTCTCATGATTATAGTTGGCCTTTCCATAGACCACTTTCGCTTGGGTTTGTGAAATAATATGTCAGGGATGATATTTCCAAGGCTTTTCCCTCTCAAATTTGTAAGATTCCAAATCAATTTTTCTTGTGCATACTAAGACTTGGTCACAAATGCATAATTTACAAATGAGATTCGAGGGGGAAAGTACATCTTCTACTTGTTTGCAACAAAATGTGCCTCATCCACTATCACTATTTGTCTCACAAATTGAAGTAAAAATAAGCATGGAGTTATCAACACTAGCAATCTGAAAGGTCTCACCTCAAAACCAAAAATCTTCAAGATGGTGTACTCTTCATAAAATCATTTGTCCCCATATTTCTTCTGAGTACCAGTGAGATAAAGAATTAAAACAATTGTGAGTTGTTGAATCCACTAAATTATACATAGATTATCAACCAAGGTGTTTAATATTTCAATGTGTTTTTCATTGTTTATGCAACCTACAAGGTTTCAAATCCTACCAAATTGACTATAGTTCTTAATCTAAATGTTGTGGAACTATAATATTGGTAACTAATGTAATGAATTTAACCTATCAAAACTCTAGGTATTCTATATATCAAGTCATATAGGGCATAAAGTTCCCCTTGGTTGTCCAAGCCCAATGATCTAGAATAACCTTGCACTTCTAGAAATCAAAATGTAACAACTTAAAAGTAAATAACCAGTAAAGTAGGAAATGAAAGCTATATGAAATGAAAACTAAATGTTATGGAAAGAAAGAACTAATTCTATGGTCCAATCAATAAAAAAANAGAATAACCTTGCACTTCTAGAAATCAAAATGTAACAACTTAAAAGTAAATAACCAGTAAAGTAGGAAATGAAAGCTATATGAAATGAAAACTAAATGTTATGGAAAGAAAGAACTAATTCTATGGTCCAATCAATAAAAAAACATGTCTTCTACCAACCACATGGTCATGGTATGCATGTGGAAGAACTTCAACAAAAATGCAACAATGAAATAACTATTAAAACCTAAACACATGATAATTACTCAACCACCCACATGGACATTGGATGCTGGAATGAAGAATTATAAAACATACATAGCTAAGGAATGTTAGTATAATCACAAAAACACACACATAAAAGGGGCATTCACCAATAATCCCCTTAATTGGGCCTTTACTCAAATAGAAAACCCTTGCAGTAATCCTTATCTCAACTCAGTATTAGCAATAATTACTATTTCATTAACATAACTCTTCTAAAGATTACAAAAATATTCTGCAACTTGAAACTCTTAATCTATCTAAGAAGAATCTAACCAAAATCGAGTTGTAGATAAGTACATATATATTGGGGAGTTCTTGGATTCCTTAAGGTTGAAAATAGGGAGCTCCAAGCATCACTAAATTCCTTGTGGTGCTTAACTATCCTATTGGTAGTAAAGAAACAAATTCTTTGGTACATTACCCTTGTTGGTAAACTAAACAGGTCGTCTTATAGAGAGGTGAATTCTCAGGACAATATTCCTTCTTGATCAAGCTAAGCTAATGAGTCAAGTCCACCCTATTCATTGTTGAACGGTCATCTCTTGGCTTGTGAATCTTTGATCAAATTTCATGAGCTTGCAATGAGCTACAAAATCAAGAATACTCTACATCCTATTTGTCTATTGAATTTTACGTTAATAATGCTCAAAAGTATTATTGCTCTATTTATTGATTAAATAAATGAAATAATCATTCTACAATATATATAAACTTCATAAAAATCAAAAGACAACATCCATAGATCATAAGAAAGCTTGTTACTAGCACATATTAATCACAAAATCTCATAAAACATTGCCAAATTAACCAATTGCAGGTATTTCATTAAAAATTTGTAAATGGATACAAAATTGGATAGTTTAACAAATATTGTTTTCAAAGGTCACCAGCCTTAAGGTTTTCAGTAGATAAATGGACATAGAAAGATAAGAAAAAAGGGTCAATTCCAAGGCTTATCATACCCGCCAACTGAATATTTGTATGCCCCCTATGCAACATAAAAAATTATGACTACTAATACACCCTTCTATTTTTCTCTCCCCCTGTAGAATGTTGCATTCACTAGATGTTGTGGATGTTCTCTATCTTTCCTTATATATTACTTCATTATGTGGATCTACTTCTATTTCCTCTATTTCCACCTTTGATTTTGGATTGTGAGTACATGGTTATGCAAATAAAATTCACGTAGTGAATTTTTCCTCTCTTGAGTGCTAGAAAAATAAACATCATAGCAAATCGATGGATTGTGGATATTCAAGGGAAAATGAGAAACGATTTTTTCCATTAAAATTTTGAACCATTGTTCCTTCAAATAAAAAACACATACTTTGGTTGGAGGCATGTAAGATAACATCGAGGCTACATAATCCACAACCTTCTCACAAAGATCAATCAATATAATTACTTCATGAGATTTTACTCTAGTTTCTTTCATTTGTTTCACCAATTCATTTTTCAATATGGAATTTGCATTCATCAATTGTTTCATATTATGAGAGTAATCTATATAAGCTAAAAAAAAAATGAATTTATGAAGTGACTACCTATATGTCCTTTTTTATGAAAATCATTCATTGGCCTTGTACATTAGGAATTATCTTCCATTTAGAAACATTGGCTTGAGAAACATGAAGTTGTTTCATCAAATCTTCAACTTCAATAGTTGATGTGGGTGATGTCATGTTTTGCTTTACCCTTGTTTAGCCTAACCATCACATCCTAACAACAGGTGTCCCCTATATAGCATGACTTTTTATATCCTCCACTTCCTTAATGATAGGGACCATAAACCCTAGTGGAATGGCAGACTTCTTTCACTGAGGAGATTCCTTAATATTATTGAACTATGCAGGTTGCATTGAAGACCCTTATCCAATAACTGTATGACTTTTCATTTTTTATTCTCCAATAGGTTGGGTCTCCCTACATTTACTTCTTCTCTATGGGAGGTTGTTTCCCAGGTTTTATGACTTCTACAACAATGTTCACAGGCTCTGTAGATTCCTCGACAACTATTTCAAGATCTTGAATTTGTGCCCCCCTAACTTTCATGACTTGAGTACTAGAAAACCAATCCCAAGCCAAGTCTATCTATTTTCTTTGTAGTGCACCCAAAATTAATAATTTAATCAATCCATGGTGCACAGTGGAACAATGTCTACCATTATATACTTGCATAGACATATTTTGTAATGATTGTAATAAGAAAAATGGGATGTTGATGAGTCCTTAATGCCACAAATGCTCAATCAACTTGAATTGGTAAGCAAGAAAAATATTATGTCTCCCATTACGTGTAATGTTGTGTTTAATGTGCAATGCAACTTCATTCAATGGTGCAGGTAACATTTCTATCATAAATCCTTTTCCTCTGTCTTTTATAGAATCTCTAGTAAGCCAAAAGCTTTTTTTGGCTTCATGAGATTTAATATCTCTTAAACTAGTGTTCCCCTAGGGGGTGATAGACAAATCATTCAAGAAATGGACTCCTTAGTGACTTCAATTTCTAGTCCTTGTTCTATAGCAACATTACCCCAGAGATACTAAGAAAATTCTAGGGAGATGGAATCATTATTCCCTTGAAGTGTGATGAAAAATACCATCCAACTAGCTCTCTTGAAAATCCACAACTCTATGGGATTACTATCGATAAGATTTGTCTCTGGAGACTCTCATTTGTTTAATACTCCCCGGATATTTCTCATGAACTTTTTCTCTATGTAGAATTGTGTAATGCATTAGAAACCTTCCTCTTTTCCACTACTATAAATTGTAGAATTGACTCTTCAAAGTTGAATGTAGATTGCACAAATAATTATTCAATTCCATTCTATGAAATTTAAATCTTTCCATTATTCTTTGCACATGTAAAAATTCATTCCAATTTCATTGTAGACATTAGAGTAAGTGTGAAGCTGGTGAATCTAACTTGACATTCAACTAATTTTTTCCATAATTGTTCATGAGTAGTTACCATTAATATCAATTTCACCACCTAATTATTCAACCTTTAACTATATTATCTGACACATCAACCATCACATCCAACCTAATTGAAAACCTTCTTGTCAATTAGTGGGGTTTCAATTGGTTTGGTAGTTAACATAAAATGACACATTTTTTATGTCTAAGGTAGAAGTGCAGGTGGTGAAAGAACTCATTATATTTCCAGAGAATATATTAATGAGATCCCTCGCCCCAAAATGAAGGGTTGGCTACCTTTAGGAAATAGAAGAGGGTGGTAGTAGGTAGGAGAAATTGGTTGGGGAATGGAATATATATAGCTATCATAGATTGTTAAATATCAAACATGCAAAGATAATTAAGCAACATCGTAGATAAAATGTAAAGAAGTATATTTGATTTAAATGTAGCTAACAAAAACAATGGAAGTAGTAGGTACAACTCTGGATCAATCAAATTGAATAAGTAGCAATGCTAGAAACGTGTGCAGCAACAACAAGTACATGCAATTGGTTATAGAAGAGTGGTAAGATAGAGATATCAACAACAATAGTGAATTTTGGAATACTGGAGTTGAAACATGGACTGTTGCAGAATGGTGAGCAACAAACTATTCGATAGAGGAATTATTGTTGTTTGGTATATCTTTTTCTTTTTTTAATAATTTTAGTGGAGAACTTGCTAGCAACTTAGTTTTCCAGTTATCCAATGTCCAAAATGAAATTTAATTATCCAGCATAGGAGGACTCATTGGTAACTTGGTTTCAATAACCCCTTTGTCTTATGATGCATAAAATGGTTTTCATTATAAGATTTATTAGATTTAAAAAAAAAACCCTCTTATTTTTTTTATTTGGAAAGATGATAACAAATAAATATTACTCTATATTGAGGGAAGTGTTTCCATTAATCACACTTAAATGTTATCCTTATGGTTGTTGTTTTTTCCCCTAGGTTGTCTCCTATCTCTCACATAGGGGACATATCCCATGGAATAGTGTGCAAGATGC
Organism: Picea sitchensis; assembly: GCA_010110895.2. NCBI lineage: Eukaryota > Viridiplantae > Streptophyta > Pinopsida > Pinales > Pinaceae > Picea > Picea sitchensis. The sequence continues at coordinate 111,480 of SNQJ01S0044316.1, forward strand.
ACCTTCCTGGTCACTCTAGGCCTTCAATCCAATTCTTAGGCTAGGAGGGTGTTGCACGCGCACAACAACCTCCATGTTTTCTTATCTTAGCCTCTATCCAAGACAAGAAATTGGGCCCCCCTTCAATTATTCCAAGCAGAACCCTCGCACTCTCTCACTTGTGCAAATAGCTACACCCAAGTTGTACTCACCCTACCTCGACTTATCATTTCCAGTTCCTCCTCATATCACTTCTACTTGACAATCCACACTTTTGCAAGTTCCCTCTTCTTGTGTTGACACATATCACATCAAAATGTGCACCATTTATTTCACCTCGACGTCAGTGCGCCATTGATTCCTTCACCAAATCACAATCCACTTTCCTTTGAACTTGGCTGACGTACCAATGTACCTCCACTAAACTTCACTGATGCATGTCTTCCTCACCTATGAAGTACGTATGATCAATGCCAACTCATCGATAATGTTCGTGTGTTCATCATCACCGCACACACTCCTTCCACCGACTAACTTTATTACACTTGCGTTGATGCATCACATAATGGCGATCCTCCCTCCCTTCCACTTAGTTACAATTCTTATCGATGAGGTTCACCTCTCCATCCCTGACACACTACCCATTGACAATTTTCCCTCTCCTATCGTTGATGCATTAGTGGAAGGATGTCAACCCCTCATCATCATTGAGTGCATTGACGATGATCTTCTCCCTCTCACCAATTTTGATCAAGTCAGGGTATACCACTTTCATCTTGAGGCCCATCTTAGCCCCCTCCCAGCTTGGATCCCTTCTTGTTGTGCTCATCAGTGAATCTCCTTACATTCTCAATGAATAAACTCTCCATGCATATCTAGATAGTTGGTCACTGATTTTCTGTCTCACATGATCCACTCCAGACTGCATTCATAATCAAGTTTATTTGTGTCACTAGTAGCTCGCATTCATGTACCACATCATATTTTTCAATTTGCACCTCTTTATTTTATGACTACCCATGAGCATGAAAGTGTTGTATATCATCAAATAGGTTAACCAAAGTGTATGTAGGTCTTGTGTTGGCTCATAAATGAAACTTGAAGGAAAATCAGTCACCTCAGCTCCGAAGTCATGTTAAGCACCTCAAATGTCAATTGGTTGTTTATAATTATATGTTATTGACACATCACCTTAGCTTCAATGGATGAAATAGGAGCCTATATAGCATATATGACACAGAAAATTATGGAATCAAACTTGTAAATGTGGATGAACCTATACATATAAGATCTAGCTAGAAAATGACATACACAGTTTGTAGAAAAATGAGAGAAGAGAGAAATGAGAGAGTGAGAATCAAAGAATTTGCATTAACCAAATGAATGAATGATAATTTACACATGATATACTCTGTATAACTCAACTAATGTGCACTAGAGGTGAAGCCAATGCACCATAGTGGTGGTATAGAGTGATCTGGACACACACCGACAGTTACAAGAGTTAACTTCCACCTAGTATGTTTTAACTAGTCTCTCAGTCCTCAATTAACTGACTGAAACAGAATGAAATGCGAAGGAGATTAGGGAATCATGAGTAATGTGCTAGTTTGGTGATAATCCCAAGGACAATGTGCATTATCTGGTGATGATCCCAATTGTTGGCACAGGGGCATACCCAGGATTCAACACTCAAGAGCGCACCAACAAAACGCTAACTACCAACCCTTTCAGCAACACCTACAAAGCAGATGAAGTCTCACCTGAAGTAGAGGTAGGGGTGGTTGCAAGAATCAGGTGTCTGCAACCTTATCTAGGACACAGATCTATGATTATACTACTTACAGCATGCCTAGCATCAGTCAACCATTAATATACAACCCTTATTCTACTTCGCAGATAGCACAGAGCATCGCAATATTCACTTAGATCTATAGTATCTCATCACTTAGCAACAGTAATACACTAGGTCCTGTAGATCAGCACTAAGCACTCGCACATACATCATATCTAACAATCATATATATCTAAGAAACACAAAGCATAAGTGAATATATCAAAAGCACATAGCATAAGCAAAGATAAACATAATGACTCAAAGCACAGAGCGTTACACACAAATTTACGTGGTTCACCCCTACCCTGGGGATACGTCCACCAACTCTTCTTCTTTATTAGTATCTTCAAACATCAGTTACAGCACAGAGCACAAAAACCCTTCTTTGCAAAGGATAGAAGATCCACGCAACTCGCTAGATCATTCTTCCTTACACTTTAGCACAAAGCCTCTTACAACAACTTGCACTTAGCCTTGCAAGCTTCTTAGGATCATGCACAGAGAATTTACAATCTACTTCCGATCACACAGATCTAACTATTATCACTAATCCATCTTCCATACATCCCATAGATTCACTTCCTCTCTCTTTTTTCTTCTATCTAGCCTAATCATCTATTTATACATTACAAAAGTGGGCCTAAGCATGGGTAAACCCATGGGCCGACATCCCTTTCCCATTACATTAACCCAAAAACCCTAATAGGGGCCCAAAAGTGGATCGAGAAGCTTTGTTTGGTGGTCCTTCTTTGACTAGTTGTCACAGTTAAAAAATAGGTCAAAATGACCCAAGTTATCCCAAAACTTGTTCAAGGGCCAACAGGCCCCCAACACTCACATGTGACTCGTTCCGAGTCACTCTGGTCTGTGCAATTCTGCTTCGAAGGTATCGAGCTTGGCTCGATCTCCTTCTACCAGTTACGTCAGTGTGGCCTCCTGCTGGGTGAATTCCAGAATCATTGTGTCATTTACTGGTCCTTCCAGGCATTGTTCTGTAGTGATGACGACTTTCTTAAGTTCTGCTTCCTGGCTTTCTATCTCAGCAAATAATATGCATGCCTTGTCTTGCACCGATTGGAGTTGTTGAGTTACTTCCATGACCTTTATTTGGATCATATGTATCTATTGTTGAGTTGTGCATTGTTCATGAGATCATTTTATTCTATCCACTGCAGACAGAGCCTTCAGTTGTGCCTGTAATGTATCTGCATGTTGATTTTCTTCTTGGAGTTGTGACTTCAGCACCTATAACTCTAGGTTCTATGTAAGGTTCTAGTAGATTTGGGCACTTTGGTTACTGAGTTGCTTGCACTCTTAGGCAAGAGATTTCAATTGGTCAACTGTTCTCCAAGCAGTTGCTTCTCATTGGTCTCTTATCTCTTGGGGGGTCTCGGGCACTGCGCACACAGTTCTAGATCAGCAATGTGTTGTTGCAACTTCTTTATAAATTCTTCAAGATGGGCCACCTTCTGTGGAACTCTCTCTTCAGTTGGTACTTTGATAACAGTCACAGAGCATAGTACTCTGTCGACTAGTTCCTTTACTTCAAGCTGCTCTACGAGCAAATGTTCCTTGATTTGCTATAGCTCTTCTTTCTCTTTATCCCACTATATTTGAAGAGCAAGTTTTTCTCTTTCGGCATCACTGTGTTGCTCGACAAGTACTCCCTGTACCTGTGTCATAGCCTGGGTGGTTTGTTCTATGTCTTCTTGAGCTTATCGAAGGAGAGCTTTGACCATGTCAGCGATCTAGTGAAGTCAAGATGGTTTGTCTCTTGGTTCTACTGCCCCTGCTATCAGAGGCATGGTGTGTACTGCGCGGCTAAACTAGAGTGCCTGTTGAACTCCTTGGAGTTCGATCTCTATACGGTTATACATATGTTCCTGCTTCACCTCCTGCTTCTCTACTATCTCCTTTGAAGCATCATTCATTGTTGCAATGATGAAATCAAAGTCATCCAATGTGAGGGCAGTTCACATCTTGGTCACATGGTTCATAGGCTTCTTTCGAGAGGATTCTTTCAGAGGTGAGACCTTCCTTTTCTTTGACGAGTCTTCGTCATCCCTAGGCGGTGGTACTTCACCTTTTTGTTGTTCAATTTATGTGCCTTCTATCTCTTCGCCATCACTTCCTTCGTCTGGTTTGATAGAGGTAGTCCTTACAGATGCACTGTCTACTTCATGAACCTCTTCAGGATTCTTTTTTTTGCTTGGTCCCAGTGTGTCCAGTACAGTCTCTGGGCTATCAACATCAGACAGCTCTACGGGATTCACTAGAATGAGAAGGTCTGTTGACCAATCCTTGGTGATCTCTTCGAGGTATTCTTCATTCAACTTGTAGTAAGATTTCAACTGTTTCTTATGTTCATCATCTCACATTGTTATATACATGAAGTGGAAATCCGCGTTGAACTTCATTAAGGGTCTAAATCTGTGGAGTGTATATGGGGTAATGTGAGGTGTAGCCTAGATGGCGGTCTTCAATTGGTTGTAGTATATGTGGAAGACGACATTCGACTACCATTGCTTATTCATATCGGTCAAGTACCACAGGGTACTGAACATCACAGCCAAAGGTTCAAATGGCTCTGTCTCTGGGAAAGTGGAACCCTCCAGCATCTCCCATGCTATGAAGGAGATCAGTATGAGAAGCCAACTGAAATGTAACTCATACCCTTGGTCTTGTGCTTCCCTGCAATCCAGTTCAAGCTGATTCACCAAGTACTTCACCCAATTCATCTACAAACCCTCGACACACTTCCCTATGAGGTCAACGACGAATCCAATTACTTGGGTGGGACAGTTCTTATGGACTAGCTTTCCTACAATCAGCTGACAGGCAAGGCACACTGTGACACTCTGAATAGAGGCTACCTTGTAGCCTCACATGCCTTTCTCAACATCGCCATAGGTTTCTTTGATCTTCGCTGCTAGAGCTATGTTGTTGGTCTTTCTAGGATAGAATTCCTATGGATCAGGTCCTTGCATGTTGATTCCTATGATCTGATTAATTAAGGTGGAATCCACCATGACATGACGGTTCAACCACAAGTAGCCTCTGTGATAGAAAGACAAAAGTATCTTTATGCACGCATTCACCTCCTGGTGTCTTCCAAAGTGCGGGATCGTCGTGACATTCAGCAATGTTGACTGCGTGAGGTTCTGGGTCTAAGGCTGCAGGACAATCTTCGAGTTCTTTCCCTTCGTCTCCATTAGATACTTGTGTGGAGCGAGCATACTGTAGACTTTCCTGTCGTCGAGGTTGAAGTCGCTAAAATTCAATGCTGTGAGCTTGTCCTAATCAGCATGAACTGTGTGAACCCCTTTTGGCAGGTACGCAGTAACCATAGCATACTCAAATTCACAAGGCACACTGTCACGGTTGATTTCACCACGCAAAGGAGTTAGGTAAGTAGGAAGAATGCTCAGAATTAGTTTAGTGTTCGCCAAATCATCTCTATGTTTAGTACGCTTATTGTCGACCCGTCGAGATGATCCTTCTCGGGTAGTGGACGAAGAATATGCTACTACTCTTGTCGATGATGCTTGGACTCCAGTGGAAATTCCTCTTTCTGACATGACTCTCTCAGCCATTAAATCAAGGACTTTTGTGATGGATTCTTCGACTGCGGTGAGTTCGTTGGACATACGCGCATGGAATAAATAATCGGGGTCACAATGATCTTGGGCACTTCATGGGAATGAATAACAAGGACGTGATGATCACTGTAGACACTTGCTAGTCTGTGAGATTCAATTTCTCAGTTGGAAAAAGTGTTCTTTGGGCATGGCATGCTGAGATAAATAGGTAATCTCAGCAACGGTCGGCTTGCAACAAGTATGGGGCCTATGTTAACTCTATTCTATCCATTCTGGCACTGTCCAACGGTCTGGTGGTGATCCTTTAATGTTTTTCTATCTATTTGAGGAGAAGTCGAATGGTTATATTGGTCCAATGGTTGTATTGCTTCGCCATGGCGAAGTGACCCATATCGTTGTTCTGATATCTCAGTGAAGCTCAAATTTTGTGATGTTCCATCTGGAATCTCTTGCAATTTCTCCCTCCTCTTATTTAACTTTCTAGCTTTCTTTCTAGTGATCTTCGTCTCAGTACTTCTTTTCCCATTCTGATTCCTATTTTCCTTGGATATAGTCACTTTGTGTTGTTGAGGTTCTTTCTTAGGGTTTAGATATAACATCTCTTCTTTATATGAGATAGAAATTTCAGTCTTTTGTGAGTCCTCTGGCGTTCTGATAACTTCGACATCTGAGTTCCTAGTGTGATATGGCTTCGATCTGTTCTCCTGTTCTTCAATCAACTACGTGATCCTTCTGGTCATGAAGTCTTTTAACTCTTGTCTCTACTGTTCTAAAACTTTTTCTTATTCCTTCTTTCTAGCTTGATCTCTTTCAATCCAAGGATTTCCAAGTAACATAGTAAACGGAGAGTTGTCCTCAATGAATTTGATAATCTCAAAATCTTCCTCTGTCGAAGTTCCATTAGCGTTCATAGATATTTGAGTGAGCCTTCCACATAGGTTTACCATTTTTCCTCTGAATAACCCTATTTCTCCTAGAGATGGAGTCATAGCAATCCTCCCTATAGCTTCCCAAGTTTTTTCTGTCATAACATTCACCTGTGTTTCCTCATCCAAAACACAGTCAATGTCGAAGTCTCTTATTCTTACCTCGTTGCATTCTTTTTATTTAAAGATCTCTGTTAATCTAACATGTTAGTGGTCATTCAAGGTGTCTTTCATCTGTAGTAACATCTTCTCTGATTCTTTCTGGGTTCTGCTATTTCTGGATCTGCTTTAGGGTTTTCTTCATACAGACTCATTTTTTCAAGCTTAGCAATCATTCTAGGGAAATCCAATACTTCGTGATCTAGAGCTTTGCAACAAAGACAATTAGGTCTTCCACCAGGGCATTCCTTAGCTAGATTTCATGGTATTATGTAACTATAGCATAGGGTTAATCCTCTTTTTCTTTTAAATGATCTCCAACCTCTTCTGTACTGTGCACTAGGATCATGGTAGTTAGCCTGCAAAAAAATCTTTCTAGGATCCTGCATCCATTTCTTAGTCAAAACATTCTTTCTATGCATAGGTATAACATATCTATCACTATTCTTATCATATATATTCATATCAAACCTTGTTTCATCTAACAATGCCCTAGTTTTCAAGCTAGGACAGAATCTACCAAGAATACCTAGATCCATGCTTTTAGAAACAAAAAATTCTACTAGTCTTACTTTTATAAAGAAAAAAACTTTCAGATCTATAACTTTCTTACCTTTGTTAGAGCACAGAACTTATAGATCTTACCTATTTTCTGCAAATCTGACCTCTTTCTTTCAAGATCCCCCACTTTTTCTTTTCTTAGGGAACAAAGCGTTCAGATCTGGCTTCTTTTCTTCAGATCTATCCTTCCTTCTTTCTTTAGCACAGAGATTTTCAGATCAAGTGTCATACTGCGCACTAAGGTATAGATCCACGCACATAGCTTCCACGGTTTCTAGATCGAATATTTGTACGAATCTTTTTTTTCTCAAGTCCCAACAATCATAGTTTCAGATTTTGATATTGCACACTTCAGTAGTAGATTTATGCACAGAGCTTCTGTTTTCCTTACTTCAATTCCCAGCAATCACAGTTTCAGGTACTGGTAATGGAACCATTTGTTGGCATAGGGGCAGAACCAGGGTTCAACGCTCAAGAGCGCACCAACAAAACCCTAACTACCGGCCCTTTCGGCAACACCTGTGAAGCAGATGAAGTCTCACTCGAGGTAGAGGCAGGGGTGGTTGCAATACTTGGGTGTCTGCAACCTTAGCTGGGACACAAATATGTGATTATACTATTTACAGCGCACCTAGCATCAGTCAACCATTAATATCCAACCCTTATTCTACTTCACAGATAGCATAGAGCATCGCAATATTCACTTAGATCTATAGTATCTCAGCACTTAGCAACAGTAATGCACTAGGTCCTGCGGATCATCACTAAGCACTCGCACATACATCAGATCTAACAATCATATATATCTAAAAAACACAAATCATAAGTGAATATATCAAAAGCACATAGCATAATCAAAGATAAACACAATGACTCAAAGCACAGAGCGTTACACATAGATTTACATGGTTCACCCCCACCTTGGGGCTACATCCACCAACTCTTCTTCTTTATTAGTATCTTCAATCGTCAGTTACAGCACAGAGCACAAAAACCCTTCTTTGCAAAGGACAGAAGATCTGCGCAGCTCGCTAGATACTTCTTCCTTACACTTTAGCACAAAGCCTCTTACAACAACTTGCACTTAGCCTTGCAATATTCTTAGGATCATTCACAGAGCATTTACAATCTACTTCTGATCACACAGATCTAACTATTAGCACTAAGCCATCTGCCATACATCCCATAGATGTGCTTCCTCTCTCTTTTTTCTTCTATCTAGCCTAAGAATCTATTTATACATTACAAAAGTGGGCCTAAGCATGGGTAAACCCACGAGTCGACATCCCTTTCCCATTAAATTAACCCAAAATCCCTAATAGGGGCCCAAAAGTGGACTGAGACACTTCGCTTGGCGGTCCCTCTTTGACTAGCTGTCGCAATTCCAAAATAGGTCAAAATGACCCAAGTTATCCCAAAACTTGGTCAAGGGCCAACACCAATGTTGCATGGTGATGAAACCCATGTGTCATCTAGACTCCACTCAATTGATCAAATTGAAGTGTGAACTGAAGAGAATATTCTCCTAGAATGTAGGAAAAGGAATATTCTCCCTAAACTATAGGAGACTAAATAATGACTAATAAACATAAAGAAAAGCTTAGGAAAAATAGATCTCATGTGTGTGTGAAGTATCTCCAACACCCCCCCTGAACATCACTATGGTGAAAATAAAGAATGGGTCCCGACAACGAGGCCATCTTAGGTACCCAAAAAACAAATATACGGTGAAATAAAGAATGGGTCCCACAACGGTGTCATCTTAGGTACCCAAAACAAATAAGGCTACCGAATAAAGGAGAGGAAAGAGGGAACCACAACCCCCCAAAGTACAATGTATGTAAAAAAAAGGAACTGAAAGTTGTTAGGAAACTGTGTCCTTCACTCCAAGATGACTGCGTAGAGAATGGAACTTCTTCTCAGTGAATGTCTTGGTGAATATGTCTGTAGTTTGTTCTCTTGAAGGAAAAAATTGTAGGTTGATGATCCCCTCATGTACTAAGTCCAAAATGAAGTGCATGTGGAAATCGATGTGCTTCGTCCGCTGCATCTAAAATGGATCTCTACAAAACTTCAGAGTGCTCTGGTTGTCACACTAGATGATAATCGTCCTATGAAATTGAATGCCCAACTCAGTGAGAAAATGTTGTGGCCACATAGAATGAATGGTTATGTTAACTACCCCTCTATACTCTTCCTCAACTGAAGATAGAGAAATAGAAACATTCTTCTTTCTCGACCAAAAGATGGGCCAGGAACCTAGACTAAGTGAGTAACCAGATGTGGACTTACGATCAATGATATCGCCAGCCTATTCAAAATCAATGAACCTGATGAGGTCCAATGTAGAGTTTGTTGCATAGTGAATCAAAAAGGTGGCGTTTCCTTGTACATATCAAAGGACATGATTTTCATCCCTTCAATATAGCTCATGTGGATCTTGCATGAACCTGGAGATTGCTCCAACTGCATAGAAGAGATATGGCCTTGAGTGTGTGAGATACAATAATCTCCCCACTAGTTGTTTGTATAGTGTGTTTTTTACCAGTCGACTGTCCCAGCCATCCTCAAGTCTAACTCCTGATAGGAAAGAATTCAGGGCGGACTTGTAGTCTATCATGTGAAAACTCTTGAGGAGATATTGTGCATACTTAGCCTGAGATAGTTTGATTCCTGATGCATCATGATTGATCTCGAGTCCAAGGAAAAAATGTAGCAAACCCATGTCTATCATCAAGAACCTGTCTTGAAGAATCCTCTTGACTACAGCAATCGTTGAAGTCGAGCTATCGATGATTAGCAAATCATCAACATAAAAAACTAGGAGTAGAAGTGAATCAATCATCCTGAGCATGTAAACATTCAGGTCTGAATTTGAATGTACAAAGTTCTGTGACAGTAGGTATGAGTCCATATTGGCATACCATGCCCTCAGGGCCTACTTGATGCCATAAAGAGACTTCTTTAGTCGACAGACCAAAGATGAATCCTGCATGAAACCTTAGGGTTGCTCCATTTATATCTCCTCAGAGAGATCTCCGTGAAGAAATGCATTCTTCACATCCATCTGATGGACTTCCCATCCCTTGGCTACCGCAATGGCAAGTGTCAAATGTATGAAATCCATATTCACTACTAGAGCAAAGGTCTCATCATAGTAAATGTCATGCACATGTTGAAATCCTTTGGAAACTATCCTGGCTTTGTATCTGCTAACATTTCCATCTATTGCACTCTTGGTCCTATAGACCATATGCACCTAACAAGTTTCCTTCCTAAAAGAAGGGGAACCAAATCCCAAGTTTGGTTCTCAAGGAGGGAGTTGTAGTCCTCCTACATGGCAAGTTCCTAAAAGGGATTCCTGGCAGACTCACCATAGGACTGTAGATCTGAATACTAAACCAAGAAAATATGCATGGGTGGAATCAATTCAGTGTCAGTGGGTGCAAGGGGAGGCTCCTTGAAATCATATTGAGTCCTCCTGGTTTCAGTTGGATCCCCAACACGATCTCCTGCATCCTGAAGAGTAGTCTTGGCCCACTTGGGCCTCAGCTCTAGCTCTACATCTACATCTTCATGCACTGACTCTGCATCTGACTGTATTGACTCTGTATCTAAATCATTTGAATCCTCTAAATCAAACCTCTCATATGAATAATATGTGGCACGTGCATGCTCATCATCTCTGATAGGTGGAAGAACAAAAGTGTCTACATGCGACTGTTGAGGTACATGTGAGATACTTTCCTCGAATTGGACACTACACTCAATGATGAGCCGGTCCAAGGAGAGATAAATGAGTCTGTATCCCTTCACACCATCAGGGTATCCAACAAAGATACACTGTGTACCTTGTGGATCAATTACCTTTCTCTTCTAGAGGGAATCATGTTACATGCATGAGAATTGAATATACGGAAGTAGGTCACTTCCAATTTGAGGCCACTCCAAGCCTCATAGGGGGTCTTATCCTTGACAGATCTATGGGGAGATCTATTTTGGATGTAGGTTTCACAATTAAGTGCTTCAGCGCATAATATCTATGGAAGTGACTTTGCATGTAGCATGCAAGATGCCATCTCTTTCAAAGATCTATTTTTCCACTCAACAACTTAGTTTGGCTACATAGTATAAGGAAACATGTGTTGCAAATGAATCCCAGCCTCAAGACAAATATTTTGTATCTCATGGTTGACATACTCCCCCCCATTATCTGTTTAGAGTAATTTAATCTTCTTTCCTCACTGTGTCTCAACAAGGGCTTTGAAATCTTTGAGGTGTTAAAAGACCTCATAATTTTGCATGAGAAAGAAAGTCCATGTGAAGCGTGAGAAATCATCAACAAAAATGAGAACGTACCTTGCTTTATTGAATGATGGATACAGAAAAGGTCCCATGAGGTCACTATGGATCAGATCCAAAGGAAAGGAGGCCTTTTGAGTCTTTCCTTTCTTGAATTTCTCTTGAGGGTGTTTTCCAAGAACACATCCCTCACAAATTCCTTTGGATAAGTTAATGTTAGGTAGACCTTGAACCATTCCTTGATTGCTAATTTGTTGCATATATCTGAAATTTAAATGCTCGAACCTTTCGTGCCATATCCTACTGCTTTAATCAACATGGGTAAGTAGTAATGCAAAATCTAGTTCAATAAATTCAGAAAATGTGTAGAGCCTGGATTAATGATTTACCTCACCAGTAGAAACCTTGGAATTGGTTTGCATGTCATAGATATCCACAACATCAGGTGTGAATATTACTCTCTTTTCCATGCTGGATTTTGTCATCTGATACACAGAGAGAATATTGATAGAGATTTTGGGAATGTGTAGCACATTCTTGAAGCTTCCATTTGTGAGTTCAACTCCTCCTTTGTCGGTGACCTCAACTAGAGATTTGTCCCCCATCAGAATAGGAGGACCTTTGCATGCATCCAATGAAGAGTAGACTTCTTTTGTGGCTTCCATGTGGTTTGATCCCCCTGAATCTACAATCCAAGCATTGGGAGAGGAGTTGATGGCAATCAAAGCCTGGCTAGAATTTCCTTTCTTGGGATTTTGATCTTCTGGCTTCTTCTTCTTGTCACCCTCGGGATGCGATATCCAAGGTTGTTTTGTTGAAGTATTTGGTCCATTTGATCTATCTGATTCTGCATACATGAAAATTCTAAATGGAATCCTTTATGGCATTAAGTACATTTCTCCCCTTTTCTTCCCTTTCCACCTTTGGATCCGGAGGAATCGTTGAAGGATTTTAAGTGCCCTTCCTTGATTTATGATTTGGATTATTGCTACCATCTTGCATAGTAAGTGCATGCACCTTTGGACCTGTGATTTTTCCCATGTTGGTGATCTTGTTATGCTCTTGTGTTAGAGACTCAATAAAGGCCTCAAGAGAGGGAATCTTCCAGGTGGCTCCAGAGGTGAGCCTAACTGAATGAAATGTCTATACAAACACTGAGTATTCCAGACCAAGTTTGGAAAGAATGGTAATAACCATTTGTTTTTCCTCCTTAAATTTATCAACCCCGCAGGCCTTGAGTTGTGACAACAAATCCTTGTATTTTGTAAACAAACCTTGGAGATTGTAGAAGGTTTTTGGATCCAAAGTGAGAAATTACACTATATTTCCCCTCATCTCATCTTGTTTTCCAAAAATTCCTTCCATAGTGTTTATGGATAAATCCGTAAGTGCGGACACAAACCGATCTCCCTAGATCCACCTGGATCTAGAACAAAACATGACAGAATAGGACGCTTTCCTTAAGTTTTAAATATTGAATTTACTAAGAGGCAAGAATAAGTAACA
>SNQJ01S0044317.1:13032-29294 GCA_010110895.2 Picea sitchensis
TTCTATGTATTGAAGTAAGGTAAAAAAAATGTGTTAATAATGATATTTTCCACTATATTTAAAATGTATGGAAGCATAACTTAATTAAGGACATATAATTATATGAAAAATCTTAATTTCAAAAACATAAATGGTGTACAACATTTTTAACATTGGATGAAGCATGAAAATATGATTAAAAACCCGATTGAATAAAACAAAAATAGAAAAGTTTGAAAATAGATGAAAATACATCGTTGAGAAAAAAATAAATAAATAAAAATTGAACAATTTGAAAATAAATGAAAAAACAAGCATTTAAAAAAACAAAGTGGAAACCTTATATATCAGAAAATTTAAAATATAAAAAAATCACCTAAAAATGGAGGGGGCTCCTACCGGTAGCACCATTTTTAAAAACAAGGTAAAACGCTTGACCCCCCCAAAAAACGAGAACTTTGTAGAGTTTTCGTTAAGTTGGTAACTATGTTGATGCTCTTGATTTTTTTCATTGCATGTCCCAGACGAGGTCCAATAATAGAAAGTTGGGTCTCGAGCTTCTCTCTATTGAGGAAAATCTCTCTCGCACACCCAAGAAACCGTCCATGGAAGAAGAAATGAAAAATGATGGAGTTGAAGATTCTATTAATCTGTTGTTTCGGCAAGATCTCATGCGACAAAGGAACAAAATGATGGAGAATTTGACCCACTTCCTTTAATGCTTGTCAATAACAACAGGCACGCCTTGATCAAAAGGCCACTTTGGAGACACCTCGCCTTTCAAGGTACAAGTTAATTTTGATATTCCAGTATATGAAGTACAAATAGACGTGGATGCTCTAGAAAAATGGTTAAATATGCTAGAAGGTTATTTCTTTGTTCATAATTTCTCCGACAAGAAAAAAAATAACCTTCACACTCCTTAAGGCTCTCCCCCATGTCAAACATTGGTGGGAAATTTACTGGGATCAAAGTTCCACAGAGGATTCTAGAATATATGGGGCCGAGCCAACTTTGGATTTTTTTGTTAATGTGGCCAAGGAACAATATTACCCTGTTGGTATCTATGATGACCAATACATGAGATGAGTCACAGTGCAATAAGAGAGGGGCCAAACATTACTGGAGTTCACAAATAATTTCCATACCTTGTGCACCAAACTAGGTATCAAAGACTCTGAGTGGCATATGGTTCTGAAATACTGTGGGGCTCTTCACAAGTACATTCAAACTGAAATGGATTTCCTAGACATCTTATGACTGGGAGATGGCTATCAATATGCTATCAATATCGAGTAGAAATTTAGGCACCAGAACAAACAAGAGTTCGAGTCTGCAAATCTACAAAAATCAAATTATGATAATGAGGACCCTAACAAATAGCCTCCTGAAAACCAGTCAAAGTCACCAAAAAATAAGGGTCACGGGAAGACAAAGAAGGACACTGGAAAGTGGTGTGATTTCCACAAAATCCACTGGCACAACATTTATGAACGTCTCTCAAAATAGTCATTGGTGGTTGAGATAAAAAATGAGGAACCGAACCTGGATTTAGAACCTGATTCAGAAAATACTAGTATAAGATAGATCATCGACGTAGACCTCACTACTACTGTCATGACCACAACAATTCAACTAGAAGAACCAGTATATCCTAACGAGGGGGGAACAACTTTTTTATTCACAGATGTGTGTGAAGAGGACCTCACTGTATTTTATTGTTGGTATCGGAAGCCAGACAAACCTCATCTCAGTAAAGGTCGTCAAACAGTTGGGATTGTCGACAACATCACACTCAAAACCATACAACATCGGGTGGTTTCACCAGGGACTAGATCTTCGTGTCAGCTAGTAGTTTTGATTGTCATACGAGATCCAACCCTTCAAGGATGAGGTATTATGTGATGTTTCTCCGTTAGATGTTTTTGATGTTATTTTGGGGCAACTGTATATGTGGAATCTCTATGTTACTTATGAGTCCCAACCCCGTAGTTTCATTATTACTCTAGGGGGTCATCTCTACAAGATACCAGAGGTAGTTCTGACGATTGTCCCACCTAAACAATTCCTCAATTTAGTATCTCATTCTACAAAATTCAGCTTCTTCACAATCTGTTCAAAAAGTGAATAGAAGGACACGAAAACCACTGTAGTCTCAATCCAATAACCTTCTATCCAACATAAGTAGGTTGGAAATATTGAAGCAAAGCACAATTATTCATTTTGCACACATTCATCTCACCAGGTTCTCGACAATCTCCCACAAACCAAGCAACACAACTTCTCCAACAAGGCAAGGAGATCACCAAGGTTCAGGTTCAAGTTCAAGCGCTTTCCCTTCTCCCCTGGGAACTCAAATAAATGGATACCATTGATTCCTAAGGAGATAGGATTGATCTAGGTGGATATCATTGGCCACCCACTTATTCCAACTGATTATTCCAACTAACTCAAAACAATGTTTTGGCAACCTACTATTTTTAGCAGTCTTTTGTTTCCTAAACTTCTCAGGCCATTTTGAGGGCCTAAAAAAATGTTTTTTCATGATCAATCACCTAAATGATAGTCGTAGGCTCTTATTTAAATCCCAAAATAAATATCCTCATCAATACCTTTCCAATGAGCTATCATGCACCCCAAACAGAGATTATATGCGCCAGGAAGTTGATACACCAAACTACCCAAAATGAGGTCCACAAAATTGTTGACTTTTCATCTTTTGAGGTTATGGTTTTGGATCTTCTTTATGTTAAAAAGACCTCTAGAGCCTCATTGTAACAATCATCTTCTTGCGACTGCGAGTAGCCATCACATCTCTTCTCAGAGATAAATTGCCACCATTCTAGTGAGTCTTTCACTCTATATCTATACAGTTTTGTACATTTCACTCATTAATAGAACTTGTGTATTACTATATATATGTGTCTATTTTTATATATCCTATATATCTTTTTTATATTATTGGATATCTTGCAATATCTCTGTATATTTCTGTGTTATATCTCCGTTCTCATTTCCTGCCGAAAATAATCCAGATTAGGAGATCTCAAAAATCTCAAGTTATATATTTCATATGTAGCTTTATCATGATAAATAGATGATTATAATGTATGGTTTTGTTGACCAAAAATTAGTTACTTCTATTTTCTCTCTTTTGGAATAATAAAAATGATATCAGAAAAAGACAAATTTTGAACTATTATAAGTTCATTGTGTAACCCTCACTCTGAGCTTCACCAGGCATTTTTCGAATTCAAAATCTGAGTTTGTATGCTCAAGATATCCAACTTTACATGCCCATTGAATGCTTCTTCATTTTGCAACAAAGCCAAATTTCTTGGAACCATTCTCCCTCTTCATTTTGTGACAAAGCCAAATTTATTGGAATTGCATAAACTATACCTTGTTGGAAATGTATTTCGACAAGGAAATTGATGGAATAGGTTTCTAGTGTTCGAATTGACCATATTTTTCTCAGAAATTGAAAGAGTCAACAATATTTTTATTCCTTGCTAATACATTTGCTTGACATCTCAACTTCACAATTTCATATATTGAGATATAGGAATCAAAATTGTGCATAGGAGGACTAGTTGAAAATCTAATTCAATGAATATTGAATCTAAATTGGTTTCCATGGATGAAAACTTGAATATCACGTCTATTAAATCAAAACACAATCCCCTCTTTAAAAGGGCAGTTAATAAAAAATTTCAAAATAAAAGTTTATTAAAAGACTTTTCTTAAAGAGGGAAAAGGGATTAACTTCAAGATATGGATGTCGGTCATGTAAAATAATTAATGAGGATTTATTGAGACATTAAGTAAATCAATTATTTCCAAGAAAGAGAAAAGGTAACTACTCAAGAAGTTAGAAGAACCAATTTTCATCAAAGGGTTAGAATCAGGGTAATCAAATGTTGAGAATAGAAGGGATGAACAATCAATATGCATCCAATATTCTGATAAGAAAAAATATACCTCCATCTTCTCCATTCTTTTTCTTCTTCTATGCCAATTTCTCAAGGCCTTTTGCTCATATTTATGAAATGAGCATAAGACCGAGTTCTTCAATGTTTCTCTTATATTCTTCGTAGAATTTTCTTATATGATCATAGAGTATTCATATCCATGTATGTGAATGCCAAATACAAGCTAGAATTTCTAATGAATTCATTGAGATTGATTCTTGTGTTCGACAAGCTTCATCTCTGAAGATTTAGTCAATCGGTTTGTTGAGATGTTTTGTAATGAAGAATATATTTCATGAATAAAACTCCATAAAGAATTGTTTTGAGGTATGACTTCAATGAATTCTCAGATCTCGGGATTTTTGAGTGCAAGATGTTTGAAATATGCTTATAAAATTCACTTATGTTATAACTACCATACTCTTTTAAAATTCTTTGAATGATCAAAACCATTTCCTCCTATTTCTCAGGAGAAGATATGGATGCATTTTTATTTGTACGTGATTAAAAGAGTTGTATATATGATGTTGAGCACACATATATCCTAATGTTGAAACCTTCCTTCAATATTTTTATTGTTAAAATACATTTTGTTGCACTTGAAGATCAAATCAAGTTATTGAAGAACCATTTCACGCAAAAATCCAAGCAATAAAGATCTAGGGTTTTCTATTTAGAATTCTCCCTAATCCAAGATATTTAAGATATATCTTTTAGTCAAAGAGGAGTACCACCTATACAAAAACAAAGGGGGACTCATATCCCCATGAGGTCTCTATTTCAATCTTAACCAATCCAAACATAAACATTTTTTGTGACCATACTAGGGAGCCATTTATTTTCAAGATATTTGAGCCTTTGTTTCATATCTGATGGAAGAACCAGAGTCTCCATGGCTCAAAGTTTTTAAAAGAACATTTTTTTTCAAGAAATTTTATACCTTCAGAATGAGACATTATTGGAATATTGGATGCAGTCTGGTTGAAGTTTTCAAAAATTTCAGGAGATAGGTTCAACATGAATTTGGTTTTTGAAAACCTTGTTCAAAAAGCATTAAATGACGTTGAAGACATATTCTTGAAGTTGCAGTCACAAATTAGTTCTGACAATTTCCATAGAACCAAAGAATCATTCAATATTTGGGAAGAGGATGTGACATCCCTCAACCCAACCAAGGGACATTACAATGCAAAATAAACATAAAAGCAAAATTTATGCTAACTAAATTGATTCTTTTACTGTTATCCAATTTACTGTAGCTTACAACTACGAATTTAAAAGATATTTAACTATTGTCTATAATCATAAAATATATGCATCTACAACATGTTAATAATTAACATGAAATGTAGCTAAACAACTCATTAAAACAACATATAAATCATTATATTTTACACAGAGTTCATGCACATCAATAACACATGTAAATAACTCAACAACCAAATAAAACATGTATCTTTAAACAAGAATTGTGAAACCAACGGCTTAGGACAGACATTCCACTCAACCATAGATTGTCTATTCCTAATATCAATAGCTAGACACCCCCAAGATGAGGCTAAAAATCCATAAAAAAAGGGTAGTCTCTCACAATCCACTCACATCTCATAAAACTCTCAACCCATTTGATATTCTCCTACAACTATCCCAATATTCCACCAACTCTCTTCCTCTCGAATTTTCCAACCCAAGGAATGTGCCCCTTCATTGATATCAGTCTCTCAAGCTTCCCATTTGTTTATCAAGGTCTCTCTATCACAATCAACAAGGAATCTCTTAGCTGAGAACTCAAGGGAAATTGATGCTAGGAAAACTATGAGCAAACCAACAATAAACACTTGTTGTTTTAGTGCAATTCATACATGATTTCACTCTTCAGGCATGAATACCTGGCTCTTTAGTTTTCCAGCTCCAATTTGCTCCAATTATGCTCCATCCTTCTCTAGAATTCATCCTCCATGGTTGCATCATATTCAAAATTTGTTTCTTGCTCTCTCCTCTTCTTTCATGCACAAACTTGACTAACTAAAACTGTTGTCCCAACCCATACAAATATCCTCTCTCTGGATTTCCTTTCTTGACTCACACTCTTCCTCAAGATGATTGTACTCAAATCCTATGTGCACAATAACTTTGGAATGTGACCAATCACACCCACCCTCTTACATGTATTCAATCATTGGCTTTGGGGACACTGAATCTTAAATTGAAAGGTTCATATACAAATATCAAATTTAAAAAAAATGGGTTGAATTAATATACATGGGTAATTCCCCCCTTGGACCCCTTTCAGACATTATCCTAGACACTCCCTCGTCTTGTGGATTAATTCAACCCCCATCTCTTGTCCATGTCCCCTTAGCAGCTAGAATCACATTTTATTATTAAAACATTGAAATACAATTCACATATTGCATTGCTTTCGAAATAGCCACACATTATATCTACACAAACATTAATTAAAATGGGGATTATAGTAGGGAGGTTACAATCCCTCTCCCTACAATTGTGCATCATCCTCGGTGCTCTCTATGCCAATTTATATATATACATCATGTAATACTTTAGAAATAAAATTCTTCAATTTAACAACTCCAGCAACAACTCCAACCAAAATCTCATGTTCCTTTCAACTCACCATCCCAAGGAATTCACCATTCATTTATCAGGGATAACCCAAGGTGTTATAGAGTTATTTTACACCTAATCATTAAATCATTATCACCTAAATATCACCTAATCACTAGGTCATTATCCTTTAGAAACCCCTTATTTTAACCCCTAAAACCTACCACTTTTTGATGCAAAGCCCCTACCTCAACAAGGTCTACTGACCCCTCGGTCTATCGATCTTCCTCTATTCCTAAGTTGAAGCAGCTATCCAGGTCCCTATTGGAACCTCCATGAAAACAAATCCACAGGTCCTTCTTACGAAACTACACCCACGTGAATAAGCACTAGGAGTAAGCTTCCTCTTCACGTGACCACTGGTTATGACCTTCAGCCTAACCAAAAGGAATTTCACGACTTCACGAACCTCAAGTGTTCTACTATGAGTTTCCTTGACTCTTCCAATCCCCAAAGTCTAAACTAGAGCTTAGCAAACGCTAGCTCCTCCCTTTATCCACCGATGATGTGACCTCCAGCTATGACTTGGGGCCCAACTCCCCAAATACTTTGGGACTCCGCACTTCGCAAATGTTGAAAGTTGGATCACCTCCTTTCCTTTGAACCCCGAACCCCAATTTCTACTTGTTCCATATCAACGATCCACTGTCTCCCGTGATCCAATGGTCCAGATTCTTTCTTCACGAATTGGAATTTCATATTTCAAGAGCCTGGAAGTGGACTTCCCTCTTCCTTCTGACTACCGAATTTCTGATTTCTCTTTCCCACATAAGGGCTCAACGGTTAGATATCTCCTTGAGATCAACAAATACTATCCCTCCTAATCTTGCGAGTTCTGAAAGACTCTCTCCCTTATCCTTCCCACAGATCTACTAGATCCAACGGTCTATGAAAATTGGTGTTTCTCCCTTCAGGAATTTCCTCCATCCATCGATACTCTTAGTGTCTCCTGGCCAAATAACTCAGTGTCAACCCTTCTGAGCTTGTTTCCATGAGGTGACCTCAACCCTCATCTTTCCTTTTAACTTCCCTCCACTCTATCCTTCCTAAGTTTGATCCTTACTGCAAACTCAAGGATTCTAAGGAATCCTGCATGCACTCCTTGTGGCCTTCATGATAAGCTTTGGTTATTTGAAAACTTCAACTCTGCGCACTCTTGCGATAGAATTTCTTGTTAGAAAAACAGGACCATGGAGCAATAAAATAAAACAAATGCAGAAACAAAACACAGAAGACACACAATACAAGAGTGACACAGATTTACGTGGTTCACCCAGTGTGGGCTACGTCCACCAGANCTGGGGTGTAAATACTTCATGGGGTATAGAAATGGCTGAAAGAAAGGACCTCTGCATCAGGAAGATAATCAGGCTCCACAAGCAACATTTCTTCAATGACTCACTTGGTTTGGAAAAGTCTAATACTCTCCTCAGCTTGTGCACACCTTGCATGGCTCAGTGCTCTACCTGCACTTCTACTGGTACAAGTAAACACTATCATGCCTGAGCTTTCTGAGATAAAACTTAGAATCTTGTCGACGCACTCCTTGTGGACTTTCACGACACTCCTTGCAAGAATTCTCAAGAAGTGAAACAAATGAAACTCATACTCTCCTCAAGGAATTCATACATTCAACATGAAATCACATACATATGGCATTGAAACAAATGCATAACAGAGAATATAAGCATGTTGTAAACATACCACTCAATGGATACACACAACATTCATAATACACAATGAAATTGGATCAAAGCATTCTTATATTAATTCAAGTGCTTTTGTACATGGTCTAGTGGCAACAACTATATGCTCATACAACTTCTACAGTCTTTGTTCTTCTCTCCTCTCCTATGCTCTCTTAATCTCTTTCTCTCTTGCAATGAGAATTATAATACAATACATCTACAAGGGAGTCTTCTTGAGTTTTCCTTCCTACAACGTTAAGCTATCTTATCGAAATTAAAGACTACCATCTACTTTACATTTATTACAATAAATTTCCACAACCGATAGATGAGAGAGAACGCTCCAAATCTGTATTACAATCCCCAAAACATTAAAAGAAACTGCATCCTTCCATCTATTACATTAATGTGTTTCCTTTCAAAATTTTAAAATGTCTTCAAAATGCGCACTGGTGTATATCTAGCTGTCCTCCACTTGTGCTTGTTGACGATGCTCCTGCATCATACTCCTCTGGCTGAAAAATTCATGGACTCTTTTCCATGAGCTCTTGCACTGTCTGTCCATGTTTTTGGATATCTGCTTCACTTTCCCAACTGACATCTTCAATCGAATGTCCTTTCCACTTTACCAAATATTCAAGATATATCTTCCTCCAAGTTTTATTGTTAACTCTCTGGTCAATGATATTTTCCATCTGTGGCTTTTTAGCTATAGGCATCTGCTTGACCCACTAAATTTCTTCCTGGTCCTCTGCTTCATCTTCTCTATAAGGATATAGATCTTCTACGTTGAATATGGGTGATATGCCCACATCATTTGAAAATTCAATCTCATAAGCATTCGCCTCAAATTTTCTCAAAATCTTACACAACCCTATATTCTTCATCTTCAACTTATTATATGTTCCCCTTGTGAATCTTTCTTTTCTAAGGTGTGCTAAGACTAAATATCCTACTTCTAATTGAAGCTCTCTTTTGTTTTGATCTACTCTACGCTTTTATTCCTGGTTATAACTCTGCAACCACTCTTTAATTTTACTATGGAGCTCCTGCATCTTTGCTGCAAAATCTTTCACTCCAGCACTCCTGAACTCACTCTTCTCTAATTTCCTTAAATTAGATACCCCTCTTGGCTACATTCCATACATTATCTGAAATGGGCTCTATCCTGTGCTCCTATTAAGTGAGTCATTATATGAAAATTTCGCTTGTGGCAGAATCTGATACCACTGACTGTGATGTTCAGTTACTAAACTCCTCAATAAGTCCCCCAAGTTAAAAGATAAATTCATCCCTAGCTTCTTCCATCATGTCTTCCAGAAATGACCAACAAATTTGGTATCTCTGTCTCAAACAATACTCTTGGGTAAACCATGAAATCGAACAACTTTTTTGAAAAATAGATTTGCAATGTGTGTTGCATCACTTGTTTTCTGACATGGAATGGAATGTGCCATTTTGTAAAATCTATCGACTACCATGAATATGGAATTAAAACCTCTCTGTGTCCTCGTTAGTCCCAAAACAAAATCCATTCTTAATGCGTCCCATACCTCTCTGGTATTGGCAATGGTTTATATAACCCAGTATTTTGTCTTTTCCCCCTTGTGTGCTGACAGATTCTACACCTATTGACAAATTTTCGCACATGTGTCCTCATTCCTGGCCAATAATACAAACTGTTTAGATGATTAAATGTTTTGTCATGGCCAAAATGTCCAGCCAATCCCCCACTATGTTTGTCCTTCAAAAGGTTTTCTCTCATAGAACTCTTCGAGATACAGAACTGATTTCCTTTGAATAACAACCCATCCTGAATTAAATATTCAATCCATTGGCTTCTATCTCTTAAAACAGGGTTCTCACATTCTTCGTAAGCATCGTTTAAATATAAATCATCTATGTACATTTCGTTAAGGCTATCAAAACCTAAGTCCTTCACTTGAAACTCCTGCTCAATGCATCAACAACCTTGTTAGCATTTCCATAAATGTGATTTATAACAAAAGTAAAGTTTTTCATAAACTCAACCCATTTTGCATGTTTTTGGTTCAGTTTCTCATATCTGGTTATAAATTATAAGTCTTAATTGTCGCTATACAAAATGAACTCTTTTGGAAACAGGTAGTGCCTCCATTTCTTTAGTGATTGAATGACTTCATAAAACTCTTTATCATACGTGGAGTAATTCTTCTTGGCCTCATTTAGTTTCTCACTAAAGTATGCAACTAGTATATCGTCTTGACTTAAGACTTCTCCAATCGAAAATCCACTTGTGTCACATCTCACTTGAAATGTCTTACTAAAATCTGGTAGAACCAGAACTGGTTGTTCAACTATCTTCTCTTTCAACAAATTGAAACTTTTATCTACCTCCTCTATCCAATGAAAAGATTTATGTCTTTTCTTGACTGTGTCCATCGTTGGTGCACAAATTCTACTAAAATTTCTGATGAACTTCCTGTAAAAACTAGCTAGTCCATGAAAGATTATGACTTCAAAGATATTCCTTGGCGACGACCATTCTTTGATTGGTTTTACCTTCTTCGGATCCATCTTCAATTCATTCGAAGAGATCAAAAAACCCAAAAAAATGAGTTATGTCTTCATGAAAGACGGCTTCTTCATATTTATCAACAACTTCTCTTGCTACAACCTCCTCATCACTAGAGTTAAATGTCTCAAATGTTCTTCTTGAGTCTTACTAAAGATCAGTATATCTTCAAGATATACAATTACAAAGTTTCCAATGAAATATTTCAAGACTTAGTTCATCAATCTCATAAAAGTACTTGGCGCATTTGTCAAGCCAAATGGCATGACAAGCCATTCATATAGTCCTTCATTCGTCTTAAATGTTGTCTTCCATTCATCACCTTCCCTCATTATAATATGATGACATCCTCTTTTCAAATCAATTTTTGAAGAAAACTTTGCCCCACTCAAGAAATCCACCAAGTCATCCATCATGGGTAAAGGAAATCTATATCTAATGGTGATTTTGTTTATATCCCTCAAGTCTGTACAAATTCTCCATTCTCCATCCTTCTTCTAACTTAACACTTTTGGTACAACGCATGGACTCAAGATTTCTCTAACCAACCCCTTGTCCATCAAAACCTACACTTGCTTCTTAACCTCTTCATTCTCCTGTGGTGTCAATCTGTACACTGCTTTGTTTGGTAAGCCTTCCTTCAATATTTTTATTTTTAAAATACTTTTTGTTAAACTTGAAGATCAAATCAGGTTATTGAAGAACCATCTCATGCAAAAATCCAAGCAATAAAGATATGGGGTTTTATGTTTAGAATTCTCCCTAATCCAAGATATTTAAGATGTATCTTTTAGTCAAATAGGAGTACCACCTATACAAAAACAAAGGGGGACTCATATCCTCATGAGGTTTCTATTTCAATCTTAACAATCCAAACATAAACATTTTTTGTGACCATATTGGGTAGCCATTTATTTTCAAGATATTTGAGCCTTTGTTTCATATCTGATTGAAGAAACAGAGTCTCCATGGTTCAAATTTTTTAAAAGAAAATTTGTTTTCAAGAAATTTTATACCTTTAGAATGAGACATTATTGGAATATTGGATGCAATCTGGTTGAAGTTTTGAAAATTTTCAAGAGATAGATTCAACATGAATTTGGTTTTTGAAAACCTTGTTCAAAAAAACATTAAATGACCTTGAAGACATATTCTTGAAGTTGCAGTCACAAATTAGTTTTGACATTTAATTAGTCACAAATTAGAACAAAATAATCATTCAATATTTGGGAGGATGATGTAACATTCCCCAGCCCAACCGAGGAACATTGCAACGTGAAATAAACATAAAAGTGAAATTTATGCTAACTAAATTGAATCTTTCAATGTTAGCCAATTTACTGTAGCTTACAACTACAAATTTAAAAGATGTTTAACTATTGTCTATAATAATAAAATATATTCATCTACAACATGATAATAATTAACATGAAATGCAGCTAAACAACTCATTAAAACAACATATAAATCATTATCTTTTACATAGAGTTCATGCACATCAATAACACATGTAAATAACTCAACAACCAAATAAAACATGTATCTTTAAACATGAATTGTGAAACCAACTGCTTGGGACAGAAGTTCCACCCAACCATAGACTGATTGTTCCAAATCTCAATAGCCAAACACCCCAAGATGAGGCTAGCAATCCACAAAAAAGGGGTAGTGTCTCACAGTCCACTCACATCTCATAAAACTGTCAACCCAACTGATATTCTTGTACAACTATCTCAATATTCCACCAACTCTCTTCCTCTTGAATTTTCCAACCCAAGGAATGTACCCCTTCACTGATATCAGTCCCTCAAGATTCCCATTCATTTATCAGGGTCTCTCTAGCACAATCAACAAGGAATCTCTTAGCTGGGAACTCAAGGGAAATTGATGCTAGGAAAACTCTGAGAAAACCAACAACACACACTTGTTGTTTCAGTGAAACTCATACATGATTTCACTCTTCAGGCATGAAAACTTGCCTCTTCAGTTTTCTAGCTCCAATTTTCCCCAATTATGCTCCATCTTTCTCTAGAATTCATCCTCCATGGTTGCATCATATTCAAACTTTGTTTCTTGCTCTCTCCTTTATTTTCATGCATAAACTTGACTAACTAAAACTGTTGTCCCAACCCATACAAATATCCTCTCTCTGGATTTCCTTTCTTGACTTACACTCTTCCCCAAAATGATTGTACTCAACCCCTATGTGCACAATAACTTTGGAATGTGACAACTCACACCCACCCTCTTACATGTATTCAATGACTGGCTTTGGGAACACTCAATCAAAAATTGAAAGGTTCATATACAAATATCAAAGTTAGGAAAAATGGGTTGAATTAATACTCATGGGTAATTCCCCCCTTGGATCCCCCTTGTACATTATCCTAGGCACTCCAATGTCTTTTGGATTAATTCAGCCCCATCTCTTGTCCATGTCCCCTTAGCAGCTAGAATCACATTTTATTATTAAAACATTGAAATAAAATTCACATATTACATTGCTTTGGAAATCACCACACATTATATCTACACAAGCAGTAATTAAAATGGGGATTATAGTGGGGATGTTACATTCCCTCTCCCTACAATTGTGCATCATCCTTGATGCCCTCTATGCTGATTTATATATATACTGTTGAAATTACTAAGACAACTGAGAGGGGGGGTGAATCAGTTGTTACTGTGTTCAAACAATATTAAGTCTATTAAACCATTTTTAATCTTTCATCAAGTGACCATGAATATTATACATCATATGAACAACATAAATAATGGGCATCAATCATACATAAGATATACACATAGAGAGATTTTCACGAGGAAACCCATAAAGGGAGAAAACCTCTTCTTCTTCGAAATGATAGGCATTCTTTTAAGTTTTGTACATCATCTATGTTTGAGAACCAACTCAAAGTGAGGCTACTACCTTTGTTTTACAAGCTCCAACTTGTTTGAGAGCACCAAATCTCTGGTTTCTCTAGTACCCACTAGAAGGAAGTACCAACTCCCTGAATGTTCTAGCACCAACTGGATGGAAGCACCTACTTCCACTTATACAAGCACCAACTTGCTTATAGAAAACTCTGTGTCTTCCCAAGCACCACCCTGCCACCCTGTTTTCTAGCCACAACTAGATGGAAGCTATAACTCCCAATATTCTAGCACCAACTCGAATATCAGAGGACTGTAGTCCTTCCTAGCACCACCCTACCTACCCAATTATAAATAAATGATTGAATAACCAACAACATAGATAAATCGATTCTTACCACTTATTCTTTGTTCTGTAAATCTGGTTTGCTTCTAATTGTTCTGCAATTCTTCTCTTCCTCTGTCTGTTCTACAATTCTTCTCTTCCTCTGTCTGTTCTGCAAATCTGCTCTGCTTCAAGTTGTTCTATGATTCTTCTCTTGCTTCTATCTATTCCTCATCTATTACTCATCTCCGAGTTTTATCTCACACTGCACATATTGTCAGTCTCACACTGCGCATACTGTAATTTTCTCTTTCTTGTAGTTCAACTCATTTTTCATTCAGAATGACCAACTGTCCATAGTCATTGCATGTTTCTTTTTAACCACTACAACTGCAGTTACACCTCGAATCTTCTTGGGCCAAAATGCACAAAAAATGAATCACCAACCATCCAAGAACCATGATTCGGTTATGCTAACTGAATTGTAACTGAACGATTACCTGTGAGGTGAAATAGTAACCCTTAAATCAAGTTTCCAATTAACTAGCATCACTGGATTAAATCCACAGGATTTCATGTTTATCCCATATGCCCACTAGCTGTGACCAAGCGTTAAATAGAATTTGAATTTCGTGAATTCGCATCTCGGCATTCCTGTGATGAAGGGTCTCGATAGTCCAAGTCATGATCGTTGAGACTCCGAGATGGATCTTATCATCGCTAGCTTCTTCCCCTCACGTGACCACTGGTGGTGACCACAAGCTGCGCCAAAAGGCGCTTCATATTTTGCGAACTTATGAAATTTACCAAGCTTGATCAACGATCAAGATCTCCAATGACCTGACGGTCCAGATCTCATCGCGATCTCACATATCACAATTCCTGTGATGAAGGTTCTCCATACTCCAAATCGCAATTGCCGAGACTCCGAGATGGAGCTTAACACCGCTAGCTTCTTCCTCCATCTTCCGTGGATGTAACCACTGGATATGACCACAGCCTTATTCGAAAACGCATTTCACACTTTCGCATATTGGGTATTCTGTGATGAGTCCTCTCGACTCTCCATGTTACAAACTCTGAAATAGAGCTTGAATTCTCTAGCTCTGCTCTCCAACTCTCGGAAATGTGACCACGAGATATGACCACTCGCCAATCAAATGAGCACTTAACTCCTTTGAATTTCCAGTCAGCGAAACGATGATATTTATCCATGTGTCCTATGGAACCAATGGTCCAGATACTATCACAATT
Organism: Picea sitchensis; assembly: GCA_010110895.2. NCBI lineage: Eukaryota > Viridiplantae > Streptophyta > Pinopsida > Pinales > Pinaceae > Picea > Picea sitchensis. The sequence goes on from SNQJ01S0044317.1 coordinate 28,306, forward strand.
TCACCACATGTCCTTCTTGAATCAACAGTCAAGATTTGATCATGATTTTGCAGCTTCACGGGCCTTCGTCATGGCTGATCAACGGTCCACGATCTCGATGATTTGACGGTCCAGATATTTTCATGATCTTGCATATCACGAGTTCCCACACCATGCTCCGTTGACTCCTCCAATGTGCAAGTCAGTGAAATTCCAATCGCTTGCCACGTGTCCTATGACTCCAACGGTCAGGATTTTTATCGTGATTTTTCATATCATGAATTTGAACCTCTTTCCTTTGGATTTCCATATCTATGAAACTCTGAAACAAAACATTTGTCGTGCTTTGACTATTTTCCTCCTTCTGAGCTTACATTGCTGATCTTGCCACCTTTTTCGTGATTTGACTATTTTCCTCCTTCTGAGCTTACACTGTTGATCTTGTCATTATCGCTATGCTACTGATCATGCTGATCTTCGCCATCAATGACAAAGACACACCATCAATGAAAAACACACATACCCTACCTCTATATAAAAACATGCCAACAATCTCCCCCTTTGGCATTGATGGCAATCCCTTGAAAAACTTGAAAAACATGCAACTATATCACTGTAGAATCCTTGAAATTACTACCACTGTAGCATCCTTGAAATTTACCTCACTTTCTCCCCCTTTGACATCAATTTCAAAGAAGAAACACGCTCCCCCTGATTTGTTGTAGTACATAATCCCCCTGTCAACTATGAGCAGCTTAGAAATACAACAGATATTCAATAAGTATTCCCCCTGACCAGGTGAATAGATTAGACGAAAGAAGTTATAACCCCCAACTTTTGACGAAGATATCCAAAAGGGGTCACTGTTGTTAAGAACCAAACATCAATATAGCATAGAAAAACTTCAGGAAAGGTAATCAACGCCTTGAAAAAGAGATAATTTCAGATAATAAGCCTCTTCGAGGGGGAAACCTCCTTTTACCCCACTTAAATGTTCAAGTACAAGATGA
>SNQJ01S0044317.1:35538-66786 GCA_010110895.2 Picea sitchensis
CTCAATCCAAATGGAATGAAAATCCATTCATACAGTCCTTCATTCGTCTTGAATGTTTTCTTCCATTCATCACCTTCCCTCATTCTAATCTGATGATATCCGCTTTTCAAATCAATTTTTGAAAAAAACTTTTCCCCACTCAATCAATCCATCAAGTCATCCATCAGGGGTAAAGGAAATCTATACCTGATGGTGATTTTTTTTATAGCCCTCGAGTCTGTACACATTCTCCATCTTCCATCCTTCTTCAGACTTAACATTGTTGGTACAATGCATGGACTCAAGATCGTGGATGATTTTAGGGGCTAAATTTCGCTCATGGGCTAATTTTCCATGGTTTTTCCAAAAACAAGATCCACTATTTTAAAAATGATTTGCCCAAATTCTATAGGATAAAATTATTTTACCATAAAAATCGCCAAAATTTTATAAAAAATATATAAAATCCTTATAAATTTGAATATTTTTACAAAAATATCGCCAAACATTTATAGTTGGCATATGAAGGATTAGTAATATTCACCAAGGTTTCTACATTTAAAAACAAATTTCCATCCTTAAAATCATCCCTGCGAGTTAAGATTTCTCTAACCAACCCCGTGTCCATCAAATCATGGACTTGCTTCTTAACCTCTTCATTCTCCTGCAACGTCAATCTGTATGTTGCTTTGTTTGGTAAGATTTCTCCTATTATAAGGTCAATGTGATGGATTATACTTCTGATAGGAGGCAAGGAACAAGGAAATTCGTCCACAACTATATTAGAGAAATTCTCCAGCCATTCTTGAATTTCCTCGGGTAGATCATTTATTGAGGTACTCATTAATATGACTCTAGGTTTCCTAACCAAAAAAAACTGCATTTCTTAATCTTTCTTGACTTCATCAAGAAGTTCCTTCCCACTCATGAGAAGTATAGTATTGCGTTCTTCTTCTTTCACCTTCTTGTCTTCAATTGGCAGCAACATATGTCGGATACCATTTTTTTCCAAGGTATAAGTATTCTTTCATCCATCATTAATAACATTTCTATCATATTTCCAAAGCCTCTCCAACAAAAGATGACATACATTCATGGGAATTACGTCACATAAAATCTCATCTCTATAACCCCATATCTTAAACTCAACTAAACATTGTTTAGTGACTGTTACCTGATGTCCTTTTTGCAACCACAAAAATTTATATGGGCTTGGATGTGAAACTATCTCCAATTCCAACTTCTCCACCGTCTTTGTGGATACTAAGTTATTCGTGCTTCCACTGTCAACTATTACCTTGCATACCCTATCTTTGGTTTTGCAAGCAGTCCTAAACAAATTGTTCCTCTGGACTAGATTCTCCATCTCTTTATCTGGCTTCAAGAGAATTTTCCTCATCATCAAGGATATTTTACCTTCCACATATTCTACCTCAACATTTCTCCTTTGCGCTTCTGAAATGTGAGATTCTCCTCCTCCATCCCCTTTTCTATCGGGACATTCCCAAGATTTGTGTCCTATATTCCCACAGACAAAACACTTTGCTTTGCCTCCTCTGCCTCTACCTCTTCCTCTTGCTCGAGGGAAAGTGTTCCTATCAAGATATTGTATTTCTTCTAAACTTCCTCCCCTTTCTGGGTGGTTATGAGGTTTCTTTTGTTGATACTTGGGATTCTATACTTTGTCCTGGACAATTGCTTTGCCTCTGCTCTGACTTCTACCTCTGTCCCTTTGACCTTTCTTTCTAGCCAATTTCTCTTCTTCCTTAAGAGCAATGTGATAAGCATATTCCACATTTTTTATTGTCACCATGCTCATTTCTTCCTGAATCTCATATCTAAGGCCATTCCTATAACTGGCGACCTTTTCATCATCTTTCTCATGATGACCAGCCCTAATGTTTAGTCTGTAGAATTCCTCAGTGTATTCCTTCACTATCATCCCTTTTTGTCTCAAATTATGCATTCTTCAAAACAGATTTATTTGATAATATCTGGGTATGAACTTGGCTTTCATCTTGGCTGCCATCCTATCCCAGCTTTTAATTCTTTGTTTTCCCTTGTAACGCCTAGTAGCCTGTAGTTCATCCCACCACAGTGTTTCATGTCCTTTCAACCTAGTGACATTGTCCTTTACTTTCTTATATTCTTTAACATCCTCATAGTCGAAGTATTTATCTAGATCTCTAAACCAATCTAGCAGCTCCTCAACATCCAAGTTGCCTTCATACATCGAGATGTCCGACTTTTCTCTAGCACCCATTCTTGCAACAACTTTAAATATACGTTCTTTTGCAACATCTTTGACTACAACTTCTTTATATCCTTCTTCATTCTCGCTTTCAGCCTCACTGATATCTCCAATATTAGTTGTTCGTCTCTTTTTTGTCTCCATAACATCCAATCGAGCACGAAGTTCTCTCATTTGCCTCTCCATGGCTGCATCAGGTAAAGTTCTTTCTGGACATCTCCTTGGAGACATTGTTTCAAATTCCACCACACATAATTCAAATCAAAACTCTCCTCTATCTTCCCTCTACAGAAAACAATAGTTGTCAGCTATGATACCACCTGACGTAGAGCCCCTACCCTAGCAGGGTTTGTTGAAATCCCAATCTATTGATATTCCACTATTCCTAAGCTGAAGCAACTCTCCAAGTCCCTGCTAGAACCTCCACAAAAGCAAATCCATAGGTCCTTCTTACGAAACTATACTTGTGTGAATAAGCACTAGGAGTAAGTTTCCTCTCCACATGACCACTGGTTGTGACCGCCAGCCTAACCAAAAGAAACTTCGTGACTTTGTGAACCTCCGGTGTTCTACTGCGAGTTTCCCCGACTCTTCCAATCCCCAAACTCCGAACTAGAGCTTAGAAAACTCTAGCTCCTCACTTTATCCTTCAATGATGTGACCTCCAACTATGACTTGGGGCCCAACTCCCCAAATACTTCAGGAATTCACACTTCACAAATGCCAAAAGTTCTCTCACCTACTTTCCTTCGAACCCTAAACCCCAATTTATACTCATGCCAGATCGACAGTTCACTATCTCCTCTGATCCAATGGTCCAGATTCTTTCTTTAGGAATCAAAATTTCACATTTCACGATCCTGGAAGTGGACTTCCCTCTTCCTTTCAACTCCCGACTTTCCAAGTTTTCCTTCCCACAGAAGGGATCAACAGTTAGATCTCTCCTTGAAATAGACGAATACTACCCCTCCTGAGCTTGCGAGTGCTGAAAGATTCTCACCCTTATCCTTCTTGCATATCTACTAGACCTAACGGTCCATGAAAATCGACATTTCTCCCTTCAGGATTTTCCACTGTCTGTCAAGACACCGAGTGTCTCCTGGCCAAATAACTTGGTGTAAACCCTTCTAAGCTTGTTTCCAAGAGGTGACTTCAACCCTCATATTTCCTCTGAACTTCCCTCGACTCTATCCTTCCTAAGCTTGATCCTTGCTGCAAACTCAAGGATTCTAAGGAATCTTGCGTGCACTCATTGCGGCCTTCACGATAACCTCTGGTTATTTGACACTCCAACTTTGCGCACTCTTACGACAGAAGTTCTTCAACCACTCACATGGGTTGGAAAAGTCTAAAACTCTCCTTAGCCTGCGAACACCTTGGACGACTTGATTCTCTACCTGCACTTATACTGGTATAATTTAATGTTATCACTCCTGAGATTTATGAGATAAAACTCAGAATCTTGTCGACGCACTCCTTGCGGACTTTCACTGCACTCCTAGCAGGAATTCTCAGGAAGAGAAAAAATTGAAACTCATACTCTCCTCATAGACTTCAAACATTCAACATTAAATCACATACATATGGCGTTGAAACAAATGCATAACAGAGAATATAAGCAAGTTGTAAACATACCATTCAATCGATACACACAACATTCATAATACACCATGAAATTGGATCAAATCATTCTTATATTATTCAAGTGCTTCTGTACATGGTTCAATAGAAACAACTATATGCTAATACAACTTCTATAGTCTCTTTTCTTCTCTCATCTCCTATGGTCTCTTTCTCTCTTTCTCTCTTGCAATGAGAATTATAATACAATACATCTACGAGGGAGTCTTCTTGAGTTTTCCCTCCTACAATGTTAAGCTATATTATCGAAATTAAATACTACCATCTACTTTACATTTATTACAATAAATGTCCACAACCGAAAGATGAGAGCGAATGCTCAAGATATGTATTCCAATCCTCAAAACATTAAAAGCAATTACAACCTTCCAGATATTACATTAATGTGTTTTTTTCAAAATTTCAAAATGTCTTCAAAATGTGCACTGGTGTGTATCCAACTGTCCTCCACTCGTGCTTGTTGATGATGCTCCTGCATCATACTCCTATGGATGAAAAATTCATGGACTCCTGTCCATGAGATCCTGCAATGTCTGTCCATGTTTCTGGATATATGCTTCACTTTCCCAACTGGCATCTTCAATCGGGTGTCCTTTCCACTTTACCAAATATTCAAGATATGTCTTCCTCCAATTTTTCTTGCTAACTCTCTGATCAGGGATCTTTTCCATATGCGGCTTTTCAGATACATGTATCTGTTTTACCCATTGAATTTCCTCCTGATCCTCTGCTTCATCTCCTCTGTAAGGATACAGATATGCTACATTGAATATGCGTGATATGCCCACATCGTCTGGCAATTCTATGTCATAATCCTTTGCCTCATTTTCTCAAAATCTTACACGACCCTATCTTCTTCATCTTTAGATTATTATATGTTCCCCTTGGGAATATTTCTTTTCTGAGGTGTGCTAAGAGTAAATATAATACTTCGAATTGAAGCTCTCTTATGTGTTGATCTTCTCTGTGCTTGTATTCCTGGTTAGAACTCTGTAACCACTCTTTAATTTTACCATGGAGCTCCTACATCTCTACTACAAAATCTTCCCCTCCAACATTCCTGAACTCACTTTGCTCTAAGTTAATTAACTTAGATACTCCTCTTAGCTTCATTCCATACATCATCTAAAATGGTCTTTGTCCTGTGCTCCTATTAGGTGAGTCATTATATGAAAATTCCACTTGTGGCAGAATCTGATCCCACTGACTGTGATGTTCAGTTACTAAACTCCTCAATAAGTCCCCCGAGTTTCTATTTACTGCCTCAGTTTGTCCATTCCTCTGAGGGTGATATGTTGAACTAACAGATAAATTCATTCCTAGCTTCTTCCATAGTGTCCTCTAGAAATGACCAACAAATTTGGTATCTCTGTCTCAAACAATACTCTTGGGTAAACCATGAAGTCGAACAACTTCTTTGAAAAAGATATTTGCAATGTGTATTGCATCACTAGTTTTCTGACATGGAATGAAATGTGCCATTTTGGAAAATCTATCGACTACGACGAATATGGAATCAAAACCTCTCTGTGTCGTCGGGCGTCCCAACACAAAATATATTCTTAACGCGTACCACGGCCTCTCTGGTATTGGCAATGGTTGATATAACCCAGTGTTTTGTCTTTTCCCCTTTGTATGTTGGCAGATTCTACACCTGTTGACAAATTTCCGCACATCTGTCCTCATTCCTATCCAATAACACAAACTATTTAGTTGCACAATTTTTTTGTCATGGTCGAAATGTCCAGCCAATCCCCCACTATTTTTTTCCTTCAAAAGGTTTTCTCTCATAGGACTCTTTGGGATACACAACTAATTTCCTTTGAATAACAGTCCATCCTGAATTAAATATTCAATCCATTGGCTTCTATCTCTTAAAACATGGTTCTCACATGCTTCATAAGCGTCCTTGAAATCTGAATCATCTCTGTACATTTTCTTAAGGCTATCAAAACCTAAGGTCTTCACTCCAAACTCCCATAGAATCAAACATTTCTTGCTCAATGCATCAACAACCTTGTTAGCATTTCCAGAAATGTGCTTTATAAAAAAAGTAAAGTTTTGCATAAAATCAACCCATTTTGCATGTTTCTGGTTCAGTTTCTCTTCTCTGGTTATAAACTATAAGGCCTAATTGTCTCTATACAAAATGAACTCTTTTGGAACTAGGTAGTGCCTCCATTTCTTCAATGCTGCTATAACTACATAAAACTCTTTATCATATGTGGAGTAATTCTTCTTGGCCTCTTTCAGTTTCTCACTGAAGTATGCAACTCGTCTATTATATTAACTTAAGGCTACTCCAATCGCAAATCCACTTGCGTTACATCTCACTTGAAATGTCTTACTAAAATCAGGTAGAGACAGAAATGGTTGTTCAATTATCTTCTCTTTCAACAACTTGAAAATTTTCTCTTCCTTCTCTGTCCAATGAAAAGATTTATGTCTTTTCTTGACTTTGTCCAATATTGGTGCACAAATTCTACTAAAATTGTTGATGAAATTCCTGTAAAAACTAGCTAGTCCATGGAACCTTCTGAATTCAAATATATTCCTTGGCGACGACCATTCTTTGATTGCTTTTACCTTCTCCAGATCCATCTTAAATTCATTCGAAGAGATCACAAAACCAAAATAAATGAGTTTCGTCTTCATGAAAGATGACTTCTTCAGATTTATCAGCAACTTCTCTTGCTGCAACCTCCTCATCACTAGAGTTAAATTTCTCAAATGTTCTTATTCAATATTACTGAAGATCAGTATATCATCAAGATATATAATTACAAACTTTCAAATGAAATATTTCAAGACTTCGTTCATCAATCTCATAAAAGTACTTGGTGCATTCCTCAATCCAAATGGAATGAAAATCCATTCATACAATCCTTCATTCGTCTTGAATGTTTTCTTCCATTCATCACCTTCCCTCATTCTAATCTAATGATATCCGCTTTTCAAATCAATTTTTGAAAAAACCTTTTTCCCACTCAAGCAATCCATCAAGTGATCCATCAGGGGTAAAGGAAATCTATACATGATGGTGATTTTTTTTATAGCCCTTGAGTCTGTACACATTCTCCATATTCCATCCTTCTTCAAACTTAACATTGTTGGTACAACGCATGGACTCAAGATCGTGGATGATTTTAGGGGCTAAATTTCTCTCATGGGCTAATTTTCCATGGTTTTTCCAAAAACAAGATTCATTATTTTAAAAACGATTCGCCCAAATTAGAAAAATTATGCATTCTTCAAAACATATTTATTTGATAATATCTGGGTATGAACTTGGCTGCTATCCTGTCCCATCTTTTAATTCTTTGTTTTCCCTTGTAATGCCTATCAGCCTGCAGTTCATCCCACCAAAGTGTTGCATGTCCTTTCAACCTAGTGACATTGTCCTTTACTTTCTTATCTTCTTTAACATCCTCATAGTCGAAGTATTTATCTACATCTCTAAACCAATCTAGCATCTCCTCAACATCCAAGTTGCCTTCATACATCGAGATGTTCGACTTTTCTCTAGCACCCATTCTTGCAACAACTTTAAATATACATTCTTTTGCAGCATCTTCGACTACAACTTCTTCAGATCCTTCTTCATTCTCGCTTTCAGCCTCACTGATATATTTAATATTAGTTGTTCATCTCTTTTTTGTCTCCATAACATCCAATCGAGCATGAAGTTCTCTCATTTCCCTCTCCACGACTGCATCGGGTAAAGTTCTTTCTGGACATCTCCTTGGAGGCATTGTTTCAAATTCCACCACACAGAATTCAAATCATAACTCTCCTCTATATTCCCTCTACATAAAACAGTAGTTGTCAGCTATGATACCACCTAACGTAGAGCCCCCACCTTAGCAGGGTTTGTTGAACTCCTTCTCTATTGATATTCCACTATTCCTAAGCTGAAGCAACTCTCCAAGTCCCTATTGGAACCTCCACGAAAGCAAATCCATAGGTCCTTCTTACGAAACTACACTTGTGCGAATAAGCACTAGGAGTAAGTTTCCTCTCCACATGACCACTAGTTGTGACCTCCGGCCTAACCAAAAGGCACTTCGTGACTTTGTGAACCTTCGGTGTTCTAATACGAGTTTCCCCAACTCTTCCAATCCCCGAACTCCGAACTAGAGCTTAGCAAACTCTAGCTCCTCCCTTTATACTTCAATGATGTGACCTCCAACTATGACTTGGGGCCCAACCCCCCAAATACTTCAGGACTTCACACTTCACAAATGCCAAAATTTGTCTCACATCCTTTCCTTCGAACACCAAACCCCGATTTATACTCATGCCAGATCGATAGTCCCCTATCTCCTCTAATCCAATGGTCCAAATTCTTTCTTTAGGAATCAAAATTTCACATTTCACGATCTTGGAAGTGGACTTCCCTCTTCCTTTCGACTCCCAACTTTCCAATTTTTCCTTCCCACAGAAGGGATCAACAGTTAGATCTCTCCTTGAAATAGACAAATACTACCCCTCCTGAGCTTGTGAGTGCTGAAAGATTCTCACCCTTATCCTTCTTGCATATCTACTAGACCCAACGATCCATGAAAATCGACATTTCTCCCTTCAGGATTTTCCACTATCCGTCAAGACTCCGAGTGTCTCCTAGCCAAATAACTTGGCATCAACCCTTCTAAGATTGTTTCCAAGATGTGACTTCAACCCTCATATTTCCTTTGAACTTCCCTCGACTCTATCCTTCCTGAGCTTGATCCTTGCTGCAAACTCAAGAATTCTAAGGAATCTTGCGCGCACTCATTGCAGCCTTCACGATAACCTATGGTTATTTGACACTCCAACTCTGCGCACTCTTACGACAGAAGTTCTTCAACCACTCACATGGGTTGGAAAAGTCTAAGACTCTCCTTAGCCTGCCAACACCATGCACGACTTGATTCTCTACCTGTACTTATACTGGTATAATTTAACATTATCTCTCCTGAGATTTCTGAGATAAAACTCAGAATCTTGTCGACTCACTCCTTGCGGACTTTCACTGCACTCCTAGCAGGAATTCTCAAGAAGAGAAACAATTGAAATTCATACTCTCCTCACAGACTTCAAACATTCAACATGAAATCACATACATATGGCATTGAAACAAATGCATAACAGAGAATATAAGCAAGTTGTAAACACACCATTCAATAGATACACACAACATTCACAATACACCATGAAATTCAATCAAATAATTCCTATATTAATTCAAGTGATTCTGTACATGGTTCAATAGCAACAACTATCTTCTCATACAACTTCTGCAGTCTTTGTTCTTCTCTCCTCTCCTATTCTCTCTTGCTCTCTTGCTCTCTTGCAATGAGAATTATAATACAATACATCTACGAGGGAGTCTTCTTGACTTTTCCCTCCTACAACGTTAAGCTATCTTATCGAAATTAAAGACTACAATCTACTTTACATTTATTACAATAAATGCCCACAACCGACATATGAGAACGAATTCTCAAGATCTATATTACAATCCCCAAAACATTAAAAGAAATTACATCTTTCCAGCTATTACATTAATATGTTTTCTTTCAAAATTTCATGGCATCTACAGGAAATTTACCCCATGATACACACCAAAACAAAAATGGTTTGATAGAGAGAAAGAATAGAACCATCATGGAAATGGCGCACAGTATGTTAACAACAAAACATTTTTCAAATGAGTATTGGGTTGAGGCAATAGAAATTGTAGTATATATATTGAACAGATGTCCGCCAAAGAGTGTGAAGAACATATTTCCTCAAGAATCCTAGACAGGATCAAAGCATAATGTGGTGCACTTAAATTTTTTTGGTTGCATCGCATATGCACATGTTCCAAATGAACTGATAAGGAAGTTGGACAACAAATGAAAGAAATGTATATATTTTAGGTATTTTGAAGAAACAAAAGGATACAACTTGTATGACCATGTTGCAAGGAAATTCATAATCAATCGCAATGTTAAATTCATGGAGAATGAAGCATGGGATGGGAGTGTAGAGAAGACAATTAAGATCATTAATGTTATTATGCATGATGATACAAAAGAATAAATTGTTCAAACACCATGCACAAGCGAGTGCATAGTCCCTTCTACACCTGGCACTATGACACAAATCACCGCGTAGAGTACTCTAGTAAGAATAGAAGGTGCGCAGTCTACACCTAGAGGGCAACATAAACTAGCAAGCAGTCCGAGCAGTTCTACATCTCCAAATCCAACATTAGCAAGTTTGTTATCAAGAAAGACAAGAAGTTTGTGTGACATATATAATGAAGATGCAACAAATTCATTTTCAGTTTTTTCTTTGTTTTCACAAATAGGTGATCCATTAACATCTTTCAAAGAAGTTAGTAGAAGATGATGTATGGGGCACAAATATGGATAGAAGAAATCAAATTCATAGAGAAATCCAACATGTAATGGATTGATGTACCTAAAGATAATGATGTTATAAGTGTCAAGTGGATATATAAAACCAAACAAGATGTAGAAGGAAATGTACAGAAGCACAAGACAAGGATAGTTGCAAGAGGCTTTACACAACTACTTGAAATTGATTACAATGAAACATTTCACAGTTAAATTGCATGGATACGATTAGGGGTGATTTTAAGGATAGAATGTGTTTTTAAAATGTATAAACCAAGCCAGATCTTACTAATCCTTCATATGCCAACTATAAATGTTTTAGGCGATATTACTAATCCTTCATATGCCAACTATAAATGTTTGGCGATATTTTTGTAAAAATATTAAAATTTATAAGGATTTTATATATTTTTTATAAAATTTTGGCGATTTTTAAGGTAAAATAATTTTATCCTATAGAATTTGGGCGAATAGTTTTTAAAATAGCGAATCTCATTTTTGGAAAAACCATGGAAAATTAGCCCATGAGCGAAATATAGCCCCTAAAATCATCCATGGATCATACAGTCAAAACTATGTTATCAGTTGTTGCATCATACAAGTGGTCAGTTTATGAGGTGGATGTAAAGTCAACATTCTTGAATGGAAACTTAGAAGAAGAAGTATATGTTAAACAACCACAAGGTTATGAGGTTCCAAGACAAGAAGACAAAGTCTATATATTGAATAAATCATTGTATGGACTAAAGAAATCTCAGAGAGCTTGGTACAGTTGCATTGATTCCTATCTCACATAGAATGGATTTTAGAGAAGTGAAAGGGAGCCAACATTGTACATAAAAGCAAATCATCAAGGAAATATGCTAATCATTTGTCTATATGTGGATGATTTGATCTTTACAAGTAATTTTGGTATAGAATAATTTAATTCATTCATGAAGGATGAATTTGAAATGACTAATTTGGGGTTAATGAGATATTTTGTGGGAATAGAAGTGCACTAGTTGAAAACTGGCATATTTATCTCACAGTCTAAGTATGCGCATGAAATATTGAAAATATTCAATATGGTGAATTCAAAACCAACACCAACACCTGTCATAACAAGATTGAAGTTAAGAAATGAATCTAAAGGGTCCAAAGTGGATCCCACATTGTTTAAAAGACTGGTAGGAAGTCTTATGTATCTCACAATGCCATGACCCGATATTATGTATGGAGTGAGCCTAATCTCAAGGTTCATGGAAACTCCAAAATAATCACATTGGAAGGGAGGAAAGAGAATCCTAAGATATGTGAATGGAACAAAATATTTTGGCATAAAGTACTCCACTCTAGAATTTTTCAGACTCACTGGATACACTGATAGTGATTGTGGAGATAACATAGATGACATAAAAAGTACCTTTGAGTACACATTTCATTTTGTAACAGGTATGGTATCATGGGCATTAAGTAAGAAGCCCATAGCGACTCTTTCTTCAACAGAGGCAGAGTACATCGCAACTACAAGCGTAGCTTGTCAAGCAGTTTGGATGAAAATGATGTTAAAAGATTTGTTGCGGGAACAATAGGAAACAACAAAAGTATTATGTGACAACAATTCAACCATCATGTTATCAAAGAATCATGTGTTTCACAAGAAAACCAAACACATTTATACAAGGTATCATTTCATCAAAGAATTGGTGAATAACAAAGATATTTGTTTAGAGTTTTGCAAGTCAAAACAACAGATCACAAATATTTTCACAAAGGCTTTAGCAAGAGATGCATTTTATCATATACGTAGTAGTCTGGGAGTTTGCGCAATAACAGACGAGTGAGTAAAATTGTAAACTCAATTTTTGATGTAATTTTATTTTGTAATTCCACCTACTTATAATTAAGGGGGTGTGTTGAAAATAGTAATTACAAGTCAGTGGAATCTTTATGTCTCCGTCGATTTGTCTCTCAGTCATTCTGTCAGTAGCCGAACTGTCAGTGAGTCACTCACAATCTGCAAGTGAAAATCTGCTAGTGCAAAGTCACACGTTTACTCAAAAGTGAGTTAGCAAGCAAGAGAGATACAAATGGAGCCGATCTCTATATTCTTGAGTTCAATTAAGTGGTTGAAGAGTCAGTTGTGCTAATTATAGTGTTTAATGTTGAGTGCTTTAGCTTCTGTAGGAAGTCTCACTTAGAGTCCATATAAGTCCAAGTCATTTAGTTAATCGATGATGCTCAAGAGAAACAATTGAGAGCATACAAGAGAGGTAGAGAGAATAGCGAAGAACCGGCCACAACTAAGAAGTAGAAGAAGTCATTGGAGCTAAAGCTCATCTGTCATTGTATTTTGTATTCCCGTAGTGCACTGAAGTTCATTAATATCAAACATTTGTGTATTGACATGTTTCGATCTCATTTATGAGTTTATCTACTAGACATGACACTGTGTTATTCCGCATTCATAAATCATTTCATTAAGTATGTGTATTCACAACGTGCAACAAACTCAGAGTCTGTGCAGTGGTCTTGAAAACTATGTTGCATAGCCTGTTTGCTATGCAATATTTAAAACTATGTTGTGCAAAATAGACTATGCACAGTGTGATCCACTAACAACCTTATTGATATTTATATATTGAACACAACATTATTGATATTTATATCTATGTGTGTGAATAAAAACTACATTCCAAACGTTTCAAAAAACCATTCTCAAACAATCTAATACAATACCCACTTTATATTCTTATTTCTGTTACATACTCTTAAAAACGAAAACACAAAGATTATACAGCGGCCTGGCTTTTGTTCTTTCTTTATATAAAGAAATACAAATTTAAACATTGAATTTACATTTCAATTTTAATTTGTTTTTTTTAAGTAATACAAGATAAATTTATCTACAGTTATTATTTCATTATTATAATTATTATAACAGATTGGTTTAGAATTCATTTTTTTTATATTTTCAATTTCCATGCTTTTTCTTTGGATACAATAAAAGAATAATTGCCTGAGAACTAAGAACATTGAGCATTGGGTAAGAGTCAAAATCTGCACATTACAAATCACTAACTGATCATTAGGATGGTGTGATTTTACTTTACATTAATAAACCCACAGACATTTAAATTACGACCAATAACTATAAAAACTAAAAACAAATGTTATAAAAACCAAAAACAAAGAACATTTGTTAAGAGACCAGTAACAGATCATTTAGATGGTGTAATTCCACAGAAACCAAAACAACTAAAACACTTAATTTTCCCCCTGCGGCGTAGCGACTCGGAAATATGTAGAGTTTTTTCAAGTATTGAAAACTCTGTCTCCATGTCTTGCAAGACTTTATCAAACTTGGCGTTCCATTGTTTAATTTCTCTAGCGAGCCCGAAGTTCCAGAGACACCGTTTTTGTTTAATTTCTCTAGCGAGCCCGAAGTGGTCTTTGGCTTCCTTCAGTATCTTTGGCAGTTCTTCCAACCAATATTCAATGGTTTTCGGCAGCGTTCTCTGATCTTTGAAGAGCTCAATCATATCCTCTAACAGATTCTTCAAACGGTTGAATTTATCGATCAAATCCTTATGGTTTTCTTCCAGCGTTATAAAATTGTTTATGATTTCGTCTATGATTTTAAGGAGTGGAATAATTGAACTGCTGGCTACGTTGACTGCCACTTCGGATCCAATCGCACTTGCCGCAATTTCCATGGTTTTTTCGATATTTCTGCAGACAAATATATGAAAACCATAGTTATCATATACGAATCCGATTCGTAAAAAGAGATATTGACAACATTCACTTAAAAAATTTACGAGAGTATATCTCACTAGTAAACAGGCAGAGCACTTATTTTCAAATGGTTTTCAAAGCTCCAACTCCAACTAGGGCAGGCACTGGCAAGCTACTGAACAATCACACAAAAATCGTTTTTGTTATGGAATTAATTTTTTTAAATAAAGAAATTAATATTTTCAAAGAATGAAAGATGAGTAGGTTTTTTTTTTTTTTTTTTTTCAAAAACATTTATTTTTTGGTAAACTAAATTCTGTACAGCTTGAGTGGACTTAATGATTAAAAACATGTGTTTGTTCATAAAAAATCATAAATTCAAATCCAAAATAAGTGAAGTATGTATACCTTAATAAACTTGAAGAAAGAGTTCTCATACAAAAAAATATTGACAAAATTCATTTAAAAATTATGACAATATATATCTTATTAATATGAAAAAACAGGCAAAGTACTTTTTCTTCAAAGCTCTAACTGCGACAGGCACTGCCAAGCTCCTCACACCTCGATTAATTCCTACGAACACTCACACGAAAATGGTTTTGGTGTGGCATTGATATTTCCAAATAATGAAAGATGAAGGGGTATTTTTAAGGGAAAGTTTTTTTTTTTTTAAATCCCAAAAGCATTTTTTTTTTTTTGGCATAGTAGGTTTTTGTGAATATGTCAATTCCATATTGCTACTTCATGCTCATTGAAATTTAGATTCAGTGACTGATAAGTCGAATATTTAGATTGACTGAATTTGAAAAACATTTATTTTTGACATACTGGGTTTTTGTGAATATCCTAATTCCATATTGCTACTTCATGCTCATTGGAATTTAGATTCAGTGAATGATAACTCGAATCTTTAGATCTATACTTGATTGAATTGAAAAACATCTATTGTTGGCATACTAGGTTTTTGTGAATATCCTAGTTTGATATTACTACTTCATGCTCAGTGAATGATAACTCGAACCTTTAGATGAATACTTGACTGAATTGAAATCATAGAAGAAAAGTCAATTCCACAAAATTCTGCTACTATCATTAAAACTAAGAAAAAGAAAAACAAGAATATTTCTTCAGAGAATGAAGGCTCTGAATAAAAAAGAATGAGAGGTAGCAAGGAAATACCAGGCTGTATGGGCTCAGATCCTGGAATTGAAGGTTCTGATCAGTGACTCGGATGCTCTTTGTCCATGCTGAAATTTCAACACGGGCAATAATTCAGAATCACGGTTTTCATTCTCCTAAAAAGCAAAAACGAAATTTCTTTTTGCAGGGAATGAAGGTTCTGAGAAGGAGTGAGAGGTAGCAAGGAAATACAAGGTTCTATAAGCTCAGATTCTGGAATTGAAGGTTATAATCAGTGGCTCCGATGCTCCTGTCCGTGCTGAAATTTCAACACCGGCAACAGTATTCATTCTCCTCAGACCCACAACCTTCATTCGCCGTGCTGAAATTTCAACACCGACAAGAAACCCAGAGTGACAGTATTCATTCTCCTCCACAACCTTCATTCGCCGTGTTGAAATTTCAACACCAGCAAGAACGTCAGAGTCACGGCGTTGACGACAATGTCATTGAAATCAAAAGAACGTTAGAGTCACAGCGTTGACGACAATGTCAATGAAATCAAACGTGGGGCGCTTAGGAACGAGTTATAGGAGGAAGCGATGACTTGGTCTATACTAAAGTCAAGACGATGGGTTCGGTGTTAATTCCTTTCCACAAGGACAACCAACTATAGATTTCAACACGACAGTGAATGAAGACAATAGGGTTAGGGTTGTGTTGGGTTGAAAATTCATTATAAACCTAAGAAATCCAAGAGTATATCCAATAATCTGCAAGGACAATGAATTAGATTTCAATAAAGTTAGGGTTGTGTTTGGGTTGAAAATTCTCTATAAACCCAAAATTTTATCCAACAATCTGCAAGTCTGTGGAAAGGTATATCCCAAGAATCGCCTACTCTTACCAAAATCTCTATAAGATTTGATCCCTGGTAAGCTGGATGAAATTCACCATCCCCACCAATAGATTCCACATTAATGGATGAAATTCACCATCCCCACCAATAGATTCCACATTAATGACTTTAATATGGACCAAGTCAACATTGAAAATTGAAATCCAATATGTTACAATAAATCCTTATTTGGATTGCAGATTTAGTTCATCCAACTCTAATGGACAGGACTACGAGGATCATAAGGATAGACAAACCGTGTGAGATTTATTTGTCCTTCTAAGGAAATATCGATGAAGGGACAGGAGAAAGTTCAAAGTTAGTGTCTCTTCAAACTAATTATCGCCATGATAAGTCGAGTAAACTTGTCCAATGGCGTGTGGAATTTTTCTGTTCTTTAAAGCAGATAGCAATGGATGGACAGGAAAATCCACAACGTAAGTGCCTCTTTGGAAAAAAGTTAAGCAAACTTATCCTATTGGCTGATACATCTGCTGTCATTTGCACGGCAATTCCTTGCCGTTTATTCACGCTCACCCTTGTTCAAGAGTTAACAATCTGCATACGCAGACTGTATCATTTTTAATCTCAGCTATTGCGCAGAGTGAACCATTTTTACGCGGAAAGGTTAACATTTATTGATAATGAGCACAATTAATCACCTTTTAATCTAAAATTCTAATCTGATGGCTAACAATTGAAGATGCTGGCATATTCTTAGTTGTCCTCCCAAATCAATGAATGTGATTTCCTCTTCATAACTTCCTTGTATTTTTTAATGCATTTGTTAAACCTGTTTACCTTTTAACATTTACCTAATCATATTAAGAAATTACTGTAGCACTATATGATTGCCACGGTTTAAATGATTAAACTTTGGATTTAACACGCTGGCTGTGCTAGCTGTAGACTCTCATTTTCTGGTTGTGCATTTCATTTTCTGACCTTTGGCGTTCATCAGCCATGATTTTGAGTGGTTGTGCTAGTTATGGTGACTATTTGTTTATGCAGAAACTCAAAGGACAAGGAAATGATGTACTAGTTATGGTGACTATTTGTTTATGCAGAAACTCAAAGAACAAGGAAATGAAGCACTCATCACATATGCGTTGTTATTGTGAGATGTATTTTATTTTATGTATAGGATTTATTTTAAGTGTGTTCATTATGCTTTATATGCCACATACAAGATAAGTTGAGATTTTGAACTTGCGACTTCACATAAAGAAGTATCTTAACAGTACACTCCATCTCCTACATAAAAATGAATTATTAGTTAGCAAATTACAATGTTATTAGTTACATGATCAAAATCGAATTTAATACAATCAAATCCTTTATAAACTTGGGATGTAAATATTTTTCATAATATTTAGATGTATGCATTTTCATCATCAATGTAAGTTGTTCAATCTAAGGTAGTGGTGAAACAAAGTTGTTTCACCTTGTGCATGAAACCCTTGTGCGTTGGTATCATAGTTAGAGTTGTTGTCGACCATCATAAGTCAAAAATAAAATAAAGTCTTGTAACCACCATCACGTCCTTGCCTCCATTTGTTTCTTTGTTTGTGTCAGTGGGGAATAACCGAACGATACATGCCTCCAATGGGGATTAACCCAACATTACATGCTTGTTTGTGGACACCATTGTTAAATGCAATCTTCAATTGTCAACTCTGTGAGCACTTGCCCATTATTGGAAATAGTAATTACAAGTCGGTGAGATCATTATGTTTCCGTCGATTTGTCTGTCAGTCAATCTGTTAGTAGTAGATTTGTTAGTGTGCAAGTGCAAAGTTGCACATTTACTCAAAGTTAGTCAGCAAGGAGGAAATTATAAATGGAGCCGATTTCTATCTTCTCGAGTTCAGTTAGGTAGATGAAGAGTTAGTTGAATTAATGGTAGTCTTTAATGTTGAGTCAATCTTAGCTTCTATTGTAAGTGTCAGTAGTAGCTCATATAAGTCTGAGTCTTTAGATAGTAAAATATGATGTTGAAGAGAAGAAGTTGATGCAAAGCAGAAAAGAGAGGTAGAGAGAACAACTGAGAGCAGCAGCAACTGAAGAGCAGAAGAAGTCTAAGAACAATCTCTGTGTCCATAAATTGAGTAGAAGAAGTAATTGGAGCCGAAGATCATCTTAGTTATTGTATTCTGTAACCACGCACAATGCGCCCAAGTTTATTAATATCAAGCAATTCATATTTATGAGTTTATTTGCTAAGCATAGAATTTTATTATTCTGCATTTATAATTTCTTCTTTAAAGGGCTTTATATTACAATGTGCAACATTTTGTGTAGTGTGAATTGCGCGATAAGTCTGGAGAGTTCAATGATGAAGCTTGTGGGGTGTAGTATTTTGTCACTGGGTTGCGCACAGTTTCCTTGCACACTATGGATCCAAGATTTGATCATTGCATAGTGGATCCAAGATCTGGTATCAGAGCCAGGTTGATCATAGAAGGTTGATCAAAAACAAGTTTATGAGAGAAGCAACTCTGTTGAAAAGTGAAAAATGGCTTCTACCTCAAATCTGCAACCTCCCACTTTTACAGGAAAGAACTATGAGATGTGGTCCTTGACCATGAAGGCGTTGTTTCTAGGTCAATATGTATGGGAGATAGTCAAGAAATTTTATGTGCAACTAGTAGATCGGGAAGCATACAATTCCCTCACACAAGCTAATAAGGATTCCTTGAAAGATCAAAGAAAGAAGGATGGAAAAACATTGTTTTACATACATCAAGCCATGAATAAGAGCATACTTCCAAGAGTTGCATCATAAAAACAAACCAAGGATGCATGTGACATATTACAAACCTCTTATCAAGGTATAGACAAAGTAAAGACTTCAAAACTACAAATTCTTAGAAGAAAATTTTAAACTATGTCAATGAAAGATTCAGACACAATACATTCCTTTTTTACCCATGTCATTAGCCTGATAAATCAGATTAATTCTCATGGTAAAACCATAGAAGAAAAAAAAAATGTTGAGAAGGTACTTAGGAATCTTCCTCTTATGTTTGATACCCTTGTTGTGACTCTAGAAGAGAGAAAAAACTTAAGTCAGTTCAGTCTAGATTGACTACAAGCTTTCCTCATTAATCATGAACACATATTGAATAGGTCAAGTATGTCAAATGATGAATGCATTTTCAGTGCAGTCATCTATAAGTCGTGGAAGAGGAAGAGGGAGAGCTAAGTCTAGAGGCAGAGAAAAAAAAATTGTCAGAGGTGGACACAGTAGCAGTCCCAGAAATACTGGTGGCAGAGGTCCAAACCCAAGTACCAGTCAATCAAGTTCTCATAGAACTCACAAATCAAAGATTCAATGCCATTACTGTAAAAAGTATGGACGCTATGCATATGAGTGCAGAAAGAGACAATATAATCAAAACAATCAATGTCAAGATCATTCAAACAACGCAAATAACCAAACTCGCCCTATGTTTATGGCGTGTGTTGTAGAAATTCCTATAGTATCACCAGTTGAATGCAATGTTGCTCAAGAAAGTCCTTGTGACATATGGTATTTAGATTCAAGATGCAGTAACCACATGACAAGAAACATAGAATTGTTTTCTAGTTTGGATGAGCGAGTCCAAACCAAGGTTACACTTGGAACATATATCCAAGTCACTGTCTTAGGAAAAGGTAGTATGAACATCTTAACCCAGAAAGGAGAAAAAAAGGTTATGTCTGATGTATATTATGTTTCTGGTCTGAAGCATAATTTGATGAGCACATGACAACTGTTACAAAAAGGATACAAAATCTACATGGAAGATAATCACTGTGTGATCATGGATAAATACCCAAACAGACTACTTATTGAAAAAATATATATGACAAGTAATAGGATGTTCCCATTGAATTTGAAGCCATCCAACAAAAAGAATACAACGCTAGTTGTTGGTAAAGAAAAATATGTGCAGTTAGACACTGCATTTATAGAAAAAAGTGTGTGGAGTATCAAGAAAGGAGAAAATGGCGCAGAGATGAAGGCAACATTCCAATTTGAAATACATGATGATTCTTGGTTATGGGATTTCATATTTGGACATTTGAAATTTGGAGGTCTGAAGCTGGTACACACAAAGGAAATGGTAAAATGTTTTCCATTGATTGAAAAACCAGAAAGGATATGTGAAGGTTTCATATTTGGCAAGGAGCATACAGAATCATTTCCAGTTGGCAAGTCTTAGAGAGAAAAAGATCCACTAGAAATTGTACATTCAGACATTTGTGGACCAATAAAAACTCCAACTATAGGAGGAAGTACATATTTTCTAACATTTAATGATGATTTACATAGGTGACAAACTCATGTAACAACACATATTAGAACTGAGAAACTAAGTCCCTCTAATTGGGCCTCCACCAAAGTAAATCTCATATATAGGAGTCAATTGGGTTCTCCATCACAAAGAAGGAAGAGCTTGGAGGTTGAACAAGGAGTTTAGACTTTCAAGGAGAAAGGGATGCAGACTCAATATGAAGTGAAATTTCTCCAGAGTTCTTTTCTCTCAAAGTTGAATTTTTCTCTTTCAAGGCTTGGATATGGCTCAATTTATAGCCTTCAAATGGAAATAAAGGGTCGATTCAGAGTGTTTCCAATATGTGGAAGGTCAAGGATCATGGATCTCATGACATGGCATGGAAACCTGAGATAATTTTTAATTTTGAGCAACAAACCCGATGTATGTGGGTTGTAGTGAAGAAACATGTGTTGACACTTGTTGTATAACTGATAGGGCGTGTATATGTGGAAAAATATGTTTTTTTGGCTCTGGAATGAACAAAAAGGGAATTCAAGTATGTAAATGGAAAATGGAAGGCCATCTAAGCTAGTTCCATGGAGTGAGGAAACACTTGATGTAACACGGGGAGAGGAGTTTTACATATAAAGTTTTTATGCATGAAGGGCAGGTAGAGAAAAAGAAAAAGAGCTTGAAGTTGATGCATCCATGGAGGGAGAATTTTATATCATTTTGGAGTGTATTTGGAATTGGAAACTGAAGAACCAAGTTGTGATTCCTACAAAGTGAACTTCTGGGTGAGTTGCACTGTAACAACAAGTATGTTTTGTTGGTTTTCTAGTATTTTTTCTAGCAACGGGTTCCCTTGAGTTCCCAATTGAGATATTCATGGTTACCTATGATAGGGAGACCCATATAAATGAATGGGATTCTCGAGGCACTGATATCAGTGAAGGGGTACATTCCTTAGGTTGGGCAGGTCAAGAGGAAGAGATCTGATGGATTATCAGAATAGTTGTAGGAAGATATCAATGGGTTGTGAGTTTTGTGAGTTGTGACTGGACAGTGATATACCACCCTATTTTTTTTATTGCTAACCTTAGCTCGGGGGTGACTGGATGTTGAGATTTGGAACAATTAGTATACAGTTGGGTGGAACGTCCGTCCCAAGCATCTAGTTGCATAAACATTTTTATAAGATAATTGTTTTATCTTGTTGTTGTGTAAAGCTTTGTGTTATTGTTGTGCATGAACTCTGTGTAAATATGAACGATTTATATGATGATGTAATGAGTTTTTTAGCTGCATTTCATGTTGATTATTAGTGTTGGTCCTAAGGTCTGCACCTGACTTCTAAAGGGAAAAGTTAGGCCACCTATCAGTTTTGAATGATTGTTTCTTTTAATTTTTGTTGGTTGGTCAGAGGCTTATTCTATCAAGAAAAAAACAATGTTGGGTTGGAAAAATAATATGGATGAGGGTCCTCCTTGGCTGGTGGCACAATAATGACATACCAGTGAAATAATAGAAAACAAAGGGAAACAACAAACTAATCAATGAATAATCTATTGCAAGAAGTTCAATACTTAAAATATCATTTCAAGACATTAAACATGTATAAAGACACAATTACTCCTTTAGGTTGCGATAAAAAAAAATATTCACCAATCATTACCCGTTTTCACAGGTTGCATATCAATAAAGACAAGTTACACAATAGCTAAAAGGAAATGACATGTATTTTGCACAATTCAAAAACTGCATTCAAGATAAGATAAAAACACATGAAGATTTGAACGAAACACTGTCATCAAGAGTATGTTCACTGGGTAGAGACATTTAATCCATGCATAGAATGGGTCTAACTAGTCTGATGTATTGTTATTATTTCCCCAAAAATCTAACCTGATGTAGTTCTATTATTTCCCCAAAAAAATCTAACCCCCCATTCAAAACATTCAAATACCCCCTATTTAACAGAGTTGCAAAGGTTCTCGTCCTTAGGGGATTGAGACCTAATTTTAGTTAACTTTTCATAAAACGAATTATTAACTTGACTATGATACTGGAATTAATCAACAAGAGTGATTCTTATCACACACAGAAGACAACTCTCTTCTCTAATCTAAGAAAATGTTGGAATTAATCAACTAAAAACTATTACCGTCTTTGAGACAAAAATGATGCATGTGATGGAGGAACTAAATCGACAAAAAATAGGACTTGGAGTGAAAGAACAAAGCTTTCTGTTGAGTAATGGCATGCTTGCGAGATGTTGGAGGCCACTGGAGACAACTAGTTGCATGAGCATATCTCTAGCTTGAGGGGGAGGTAGTCTACTGAAGTGTTCTGGATCTATTCTGCATTGACCTAGGACTGACACTTAGCTCTATGCCTATGTCTGAGCTTTTAGAAGGTAAGTGCACTCTATCTCCACTATAACTGACCCTTCTTCTCGCTTTCTTTGTGATTAATTGGTTGTGAACAGGAAAACATAGAGGTGCGCATCCAATAGGAAGACATGACACGTGAAGGTTGATGATGTGGATGTAGATGAAGTGGAGGTGAGTGGAGGTGACCTAATGTCATTTAAGCATGTGATTGTGGAAGTTGTCGAAGGTGGTTTGGTTCCACACCGCTCCGGCCCTCGCAATCCCCCAAAACTTGTCACGTACCCTTCCAATAGTACCATAGTTCCAATTGTGGGACTGCTTTGGAAAATTAACGTTCAAGCATTTTACGTCCTCATAATGAAGCATGGTCGTTGATTTGATTGGAATCTATGATCCGGGTGATATTTACCTACTACAAGGATCAACTTTTCTTCTTGATTTGAGATCAACAGTCCCCGATCACTTTGGGAGTTTTGGCTTCGGGCCCTTTCAATGCGTAGTTCTTACCATCCTCCTGAGTACTGCATTTCCGAAGTGAGTGACTTGCCTCCACGTGGCCTCTAGATCTGGATGGTCCAGATTCACTTTGGGAGTTCAGGCTTCGAGAGTTTTCATCTCCTTGCTCACGCAATCCTCCAAAGTGTAGTATATCCAAAGAGGGAGATCTGTCGTCACATGTCCTTAACGATGGACGGTCCAGATTCACTTCGGGACTTCGAGTGTTCGGGCTTTGAAAGTTTGTAAATGTTGTGCTTGGAAATATCCCGGAGTGATAAGTCTTTGAATATGACGTGGCGGCTAGATGACATATTGATGACGTGTCATGAAAAGAACGGTGACGCGTGTCACGTGGAAATGGGAAAATGATGCCACCAAATGACCTGGAACGACTTCCACGTGCCTCAACTGATGGTTGTCACATGCTTCGACACTTTAGGCTTCAGGAGTTAGGCTCTCTGAGAATTATGGTAATTCTTTCTCTAGTGCATCGCAAAACTCCTGAAGTTCTACGTCTCTGAAGTGAAAGATTTGTCTCCAAGTGTCCTTGTTGATGAACAGTCCAGATTCACTTCCGGGCTTCGGGTGTTCAGGCTTCAGGAATTTATGAATGTTGTGATTGGAAATCTCCCGGAGTGGTATGGGCCCAGAGGTGATGTGGAAGGATCTCGAGACTTTGGGACTTCGGTGCTTAGATACTTCAAGTAATTATTGTATTTCATGGGTTCTATCTTGATGTTAAACCCCGCGCGATTTCGACACTCCGAATGCATGAAAATTGTTGATCCGATTGGCTTGATGGATCTGCACCGTCGAAAGTTAACATATCTATTCCCACAATTTGAGCCCAAAATTGACCTCTCTGGATTGCTGCATTTTTCCACGGGCATTTCTTATGCATACAAAAACTTGGCCGACCTATTGTGAGCTCAATCAATGGAAAACATGATGACAAGCATTCCAAACCAAATACGACATGTAATTATCCTTAAAAAAAAAAATAGAAACAGAAATGTGCAAAGACTCAATCAAGAAAGAAATGAATAAGAACCAAGTCACTTAGTAATGGGAAACTGACTTAACCAACTAGAAGAGGAAAAATTGATGAAGGCATAGGGAAAAGAGGGAGGAGAGGGATGGGTGCAGACCTAGATTACAACATTGGCTCCAACTAGGGATAGCGTGTCCCTTTGAGGTGCTAAGAACTCTAGATCGGTGCCTTGAGATTAAATAACTTCTCTTACCTTCCATTTCTTACTTTTGATTGTCTTCCAGCCCTGTGTTATCTTCTATTGTGTCTCAACCATGCATTTTATTGAATTAAAAACTGAGACTACACCCCAGTGCCTTGTTGGGCTATGGAGTCTTTACTGAAACTGAAGCTAAACCCCAGTGCCTTTGTTGGGATATGGAGTCTCTTATTCAAACAAGCTACTGAAAATCAACACACTAAAAAACAATAAAATGCTAGAACTATGAGCTTATTCTCCAATACCTACTTTATGTAGCTGAAAACCAACTCAATCATGTGTAATTCCACTTCCAATGAAACCAAGAAAACATTTGACTGAGAACCGTAACTCTATACAGATCACTGTTTAGAATAATCCAAAGAGGATATATAAAATGCGACAAAAAGTTGGCAGGTATCTAGTACTTACAGTTGCAAATGATGATCATGCTAAAAATTCCAACCTTTGGGATTTTGGAAAAATAAGAATTCATCCATCTCGCTATTGGATCTTGAAACTCGTGAAAAGCCTCCATCTGGTTGAGAGGAAAAAGTTGTTGTTTTGTAAGATATGCATTGTAGACAAGACTAAGTTGCTCCTGCACTCAGAATGCTTGTCATCATGTTTGTCATTAATTGAGCTCACAGCAGGTCGACCAAGCATTTTGTATCCACAAGAAATGCCCATGGACAGACGTCGCAATCCAGAGTGGTCAATTTCAAGCTCAAATTGTGGGAACAAACAGGTTAATTTTTTACGGTGGAGATCCATCAGGCCAATCATATTGATGATTTTCATGCATTCTGAGTGTAAAAAATGCATGGGGTTTAACATCAAGAGTGAACCCACGAAGTACAAGAATTACCTGAAGAGTCGAAGTATCAAAGTCTCGAGAGCCTTCTACATCACTCTAGGCCCGTGCCACTCCGAAAAATCTCCAAGCACAACATTCATAAACTCCTGAAGCTCGAACACCCAAAGTCCCGAAGTGAATCTGGAGAGTCCATCAATGAGGACACGTGGAGGAAGATCGTTCACTTCAGAGACTTACCGTGTCACCTCCACTCACCTCCACTTCATCTACATCCACATCATCCACCTTCACATGTCCTGTATTCCTATTGGATGCCCACTTCCACGTTTCCCTGTTCACAGCTAGTTCATCACAGAGAAAGTGAGAAGAAGGGTTAGTTACAGTTGAGACATAGTGAAATTAGCTTCCAAAATATCAAACATAGATAGAGAGTTAAGTCTCAGTCCCAGGTTGATGCAGAATAGCTCCAGAACACTTCAATAGACTGCCTCTCCCTCAAGCAAGAGATCTGCTCATGCATCATGTTGTCTCCAGTGGCCTCCAACAGCTCGCAGGCATGCCATTACTCAACACAGAGCTCTCTTATGTCACTCCAAGGCCTATTTTCTGTCGATTCAGTTCCTCCAACGCATGCATCAGTTCTGTCTCAGAGACAGTAGTAGTTTTTAGTTGATTAATTCCAACATTTTCTTAGATTAGAGACAAGAGTGGTATTCTTTGTGTGATAAGAATTTGTCTTGTTGATTAAGTCCAATGTCAAAGTCAAGTTAATAATTTGTTTTATGAGCAGTTACCTAAAATTAGGTCTCAGTCCCCTAAGGATGAGAACCTCTACAACTTTGTTAAATAGGGGGTCTTTGACTGTTTTGAGGGTCAAATATTTTTTGGAAAAGAATAGCACTACATCAGACTGGTTGGATTCGTTCTATGCATGGATTAAATCTTTCTACCTGGTGAACATACTCTTTATGACAATGTTTCGTTCAAATCTTCATGTGTTTTTATCTTATCTTGAATGCAGTTTTTTAATTTGCACAAAGTACCTGTCATTTCCTTTCATCTATTGTGTAACTTGTCTTTATTGATATACAACTTGTGAAAACAACTAATTCTTGGTGAAGATTTGTTTTTAGCGCAACCTGAAGGATTAATTATGTGGTTATACACGTTTAATGTCTTGAAATGATATTTTAAGTATTGAACTTCTTGCAACAAATTATTCATTGAGTAGTTTGTTGTTTCCCTTTGTTTTCTATTATTTCAATAGTCTATCATTAGTGTGCCACCATCCAAGGCGGACCCTCATCCATATCATTTCTCCAAACTAGCCTTGCTTTTGTCTTGATAGAAAAATCCTTTGACCAACCAACAAAAATTAAAAGAAACAATCATTCTAAACTGATAGGTGGCCTAGCTTTTCCCTTTAGCAGTTAGGTGTAGACCTTAGGACCAACAAGGACCATCATGCCTAGGATGCTTTTGATTCACTAAAGGAGAAACTTAGAAAATCCCCTTCGATCAGTCTCCCAGACTATGATAGGTATTACATACGCTATCTACCCTCCTATGAAATCTCGGTTGCCAGAATCCTCGTGTAGGTCAAAAATGACCAATGCCAACACATCATATAGTACATCAACAAGAACCTCTCTTGGACACCCCTCAAGTACAATCACGATGAGAAACTAGCCCTTATAGTCATTCTTTCATTTCAAAATTTGCACCATTATATCTTTATTTGTACCACCAAAGTCATCGTCGATTCCAACCCCATGCATTACCTATTAAGTCATCGTCAAATTAATGGAAAATTAGCTCGTTGGATGGTCATCCTTCAAGAATAGGACCTAGAGTTTACCACACCCAAGAGCAAGAAAGCCCTCATTCTTACTAAAATCCTAGTAGATTTTCCCTCCAACTCTGTCGACCCCCCAGTCAATGAAAAATTCTCGGATGAGCATTTATTCCTCATCTCCTCCACACACCCATGGTACGACGATATTTTGGTCTACGTCTGCAATTAAAATTTTGGGCCACACTTATCTCATGAATATCTTTGTCACATTCAAAACCAAGCCTCACGATACCTCCTCATAGGCGATGTCCTCTACCGTAGAGGTGTCGACACGCTTCTTCGATGATGCCTCACCCTAGATGAGGCTGAGATAGTTATGAATGATTTCCACAGTGGACCATGTGGCGGTCATTTATCCCGCATGACCACTACCCAAAACATCATTCGGGAAGGTTACTTTTGTCCCACATTATTTCATGACTACATTCATGCAGTTAAACGATGTGACAAATGTTAATTGTATGCACAAAAGGCTTGGGCACCACCTACACTCTTACACCCTGTAATCACTGTCAACCCCTTCTGTAAATGGGGCATCAATTTCATGACATGCAATCCTCCGTCCAGTAAAATACACAAGTGCATAGTAGTCTTCATTGACTACTTCACCAAATGGGTCAAAGCAATGCTCACATTCAACAATACGACCGACACTGTGAAACATTTTTTCTTCAACCATGTGATCTCTCCCTTCAGTTTCCCCCTACAGTTAGTCTACAACCATGGAAAGCACTTCGAGAATGAATTATTCAAAGAAATATCATCCATATTAGGATTCACCCATGAGTTCACCTCACCCTATTACCCATAGTATAATGGACAAGCCGAGGTTGTCAATAAAGTGCTCAAAACCATGCTCCAACACATCGTCGACAAACACAAAACCAATTGGCACCATATGATTTTTCCATCTTTATAGGCATATCGAACAACTATCAAAACAACCAGCAGTTTAACACCCTTCCACTTGGTCCACAACATCGAATCCATTCTCCCCATCAAGTTTTCAATCCCCACATTATGCACGACAATCGATCTCTTTCCCAATACACCGCCCCTGGAGAAATAATTGTTATCTCTTGAATCTCTCGATCAATATCGATAGGAATCCTTAGAGAACAATAAAGTAGCCAAAAGTGGACCAAATCCACCTTTCACCACCAATTTACCCTTCGGTCATTTACCGAAGGCGACCTCATCCTTGCCTACGATATCGCCCATGATACTCTCAGCCATGGAAAATTTGAATCCCTATGGCGGGGAACCTATGTCATCCACCATTTCCTTAGTAAGGGCACCTACATATTAAGTAACCCTGGAGGCACTACTCTCAAGGACCCAGTCAATGGGTCATACTTGAAGAAGTTCTACCCCTGAGTGTAACCACTTTACCTTAGGTTTTCTTTCTTTCCTAGTCTTTTTTAGTCTTTTTTATAGAAATCTCTATCACTATGCGAGTCTAATTCAATACCCTTGTATCAATAGATGAATTATTCATTTGCTTACCACATTGGGTACACGAATGGAGCTAACTGTTGGACCAAGAATCTAGCCTTTACCACCTGGGCCCTTTACACTCCAGGCCATGTGTTTATCCAATCTAGCAGCATATGCCTCGGTCCTGCCACTAATAACCAAGCTGAATACACCGACGTCATTGGCCTTCTCTCAGAAGCCAATCACCTTAGTATTCACCACCTTCGTGTACTTTTGTATTCCCAACTCTTCGTCCATCAGTTGAACAATGTGACAGTGTCTGTGATCCATGTATTTATTGCTAGCACCTTCAATTCAAACTGCTACTCCAAAATTTTGAGTCAATCACATTCACTCATGTATATAGAAACCAAAACCAAATGGAAAATCTCATAGCTAATCAAGTACTATATTGAAATTTATCATACTAACCTACATACATTACATTCATCCATCACATAAAGTAAATATACACAAAAAAAACACATCTCATCAAATACAAAACACATATGTCCAAAATAGTTCTACTCATATATATAGGTCGGTCATAAAAAAAATGCGTTTTGGTACAAATACATATACAAAATTACTTAGCACCCTCGCTAGGCCCCTTCATCTCCCCTGTCTATAAAAAGGTGGATTTTACCAAATCCTACATTAGGCCATTCCTGCATCAAATCTAGATATCACCTAGGGTAACCCTAGTCATGGTACATCATCCCCAACAGGTGGCACACCCCTAGGAGGAATATCCATTGTCGATATCCTCCCTATCAAAGCAGCTCCCTCGATTGTTTCCCATCAAAATCACCGACCATCACTGTGGGTCCCCACCAATACATAGCACTAGGACACCCTCGTCCTGAATCCTCACCCATGGGTCCTCTAGAAATCCCTTCAGTATACCCTCAAAGTGTCTCAACATTCACCCCTACCGACATCCTTGGTTGCTTTGCCAATGCCTCCCCCCTGTTAGAAAAACAGGATCGCAGATAAATAAAATAAAAAAATGTGGAAATAAAACACAAAAGATACACAATACAATAGAGACACAGATATATGTGGTTCACCCAATGTGGGCTACATCCACCAGAGAAATTGACAGGTACTTCCTTTATTATTATCTAGCAAATGAAGGGATACAACCTACAACACACCCACTGTAACTTCCTCTTCTTTCTCTTAGTCTCCTCACTCAGAATACAATATTCACAATGATGCATAGCATGAATACATTTCCCTCATAAAATAGGGTTTCCTTATAGGGAAAAAAACCCTAACATAACTTCTACCATCAGATCTGCGACCTTATAATGAATGGTCCAGAATTACAATGAAATTACAATATACATTTACAAGGAAATTTTTCCTTCGGAGGCTCACTTTCCCCCTAGACCCTGCAACGGGGTTAAACCCCCTCTGCACTCTCCTACATGGAGGAGTGTACATTCTTCCGGGGTGTAAAGTATTCATGGGGTATAAACACAACTGAAAACAAAGACCTCTGAATCAGGAAGATAATCAGGCTCCACAACCAACAATCTCCCACTTGGAGATTGATCTCAACAACTCCAACATTGTTGTATCTATTGTACTATGAAACTTCTTGGACCTAGAAAATTTATCGTCTTCACCTTCATGCTTGAATACCAACTAAAACTATGTAGGAACTCATTTTCTCCTTGGTTACTCCCTTAGTTAACATGTCTGCAAGATTCTGGCTAGTGTGTATATTTTCCAACTTCAAATGTCCATCTTCCAAGATGGATCATATGAAATGGTACCTGATTTGTATATGCTTAGTCTTCAAATGGAAGGCCGAGTTCTTTTCAAGATGAATGCCACTCTCACTGTCACAATACAACCTACTATTCTCTTGCTTCTTTCTCAATTCTTATATAAACCTTTGTAACCAAATCATCTCTTTACTAGCCTCTATAGAAACAACATACTCTGCCTCTATTATTGAAAGTGAAACAACCTTTTTCAGTTTCAAAATCCAACTTACTGTTGTTCCACCTATAGCAAAAACATAACATGTGGTGCTTCTCCTGCTATCTTTATCACTTGTCATATCTGAATCAACACATCCCTGTAAAACAGTGTCTAAACCTCCAAAACATAATGCATGAGTAGCAGTACCTCTAAAAAACACGAGAATCCACTTTACTGCCTCCCAATGTTCTTTACCTAGCTTGTTCATATACCTTCTCACAAATCCCACTGCATGTGAAATATTTGGTCTTGTGCAAACCATCACATACATCAAGCTGGAAACTGCTGATGAATAAGGGATCCTGGACATGTATTCTATCTCCTCATGTGTATTGGGACACATTTCCTTAATTAATTTGAAATGGTTTGCCAAAGGTGTACTAATTGGTTTTGCATTCTGGATTCTAAACCTCTCAAACACCTTCTCTATGTACTCACCCTAAGACAATGCCAATTTGTGATTTTTCCTATCTCTTGTTATTATCATACCAAGGACTTTCTTTGTAGCACCCAAATCCTTCATTGCAAATGAATTAGCTAATTTCTTCTTCAACACATTTATATCCTTCATATTAGACCCTGGAACAAGCATGTCATCTACATACAATAGCAAGATAATATAGCTTCCATTTTCTAGCTTTTAAAAATAAACACAGTGATCAAAATCACATCTACTATAACCTTGTTTTTTCATAAACTTGTCAAACTTCAAATACCACTGCCTCA
>SNQJ01S0044317.1:79949-94257 GCA_010110895.2 Picea sitchensis
CAAAGAAAAAACTGAAAATGAATTTGTTGCATCTTCATTATATATGTCACACAAACTTCTTGTCTTTCTTGATAACAAACTTGCTAATGTTGGATTTGGAGATGTAGAACTGCTCGGACTGCTTGCTAGTTTATGTTGCCCTCTAGGTGTAGACTGCGCACCTTCTATTCTTACTAGAGTACTCTACGCGGTGATTTGTGTCATAGTGCCAGGTGTAGAAGGGACTATGCACTCGCTTGTGCATGGTGTTTGAACAATTTATTCTTTTGTATCATCATGCATAATAACATTAATGATCTTAATTGTCTTCTCTACACTCCCATCCCATGCTTCATTCTCCATGAATTTAACATTGCGATTGATTATGAATTTCCTTGCAACATGGTCATACAAGTTGTATCCTTTTGTTTCTTCAAAATACCTAAAATATATACATTTCTTTCATTTGTTGTCCAACTTCCTTATCAGTTCATTTGGAACATGTGCATATGCGATGCAACCAAAAAAATTTAAGTGCACCACATTATGCTTTGATCCTGTCTAGGATTCTTGAGGAAATATGTTCTTCACACTCTTTGGCGGACATCTGTTCAATATATATACTACAATTTCTATTGCCTCAACCCAATACTCATTTGAAAAATGTTTTGTTGTTAACATACTGTGCGCCATTTCCATGATGGTTCTATTCTTTCTCTCTATCAAACCATTTTTGTTTTGGTGTGTATCATGGGGTAAATTTCCTGTAGATGCCATGAAATTTTGAAAGAAAACATATTAATGTAATAGCTGGAAAGATGTAATTTCTTTTAATGTTTTGGGGATTGTAATATAGATCTTGAGAATTCGTTCTCATATGTCGGTTGTGGGCATTTATTGTAATAAATGTAAAGTAGATTGTAGTCTTTAATTTCGATAAGATAGCTTAACGTTGTAGGAGGGAAAAGTCAAGAAGACTCCCTCGTAGATGTATTGTATTATAATTCTCATTGCAAGAGAGCAAGAGAGCAAGAGAGAATAGGAGAGGAGAGAAGAACAAAGACTATAGAAGTTGTATGAGAAGATAGTTGTTGCTATTGAACCATGTACAGAAGCACTTGAATTAATATAGGAATTCTTTGATTGAATTTCATGGTGTATTGTGAATGTTGTGTGTATCTATTGAATGGTGATTTTACAACTTGCTTATATTCTCTGTTATGCATTTGTTTCAATGCCCTATGTATGTGATTTCATGTTGAATGTTTGAAGTCTGTGAGGAGAGTATGAGTTTCAATTGTTTCTCTTCTTGATAATTCCTTCTAGGAGTGCAGTGAAAGTACGCAAGGAGTGCATCGACAAGATTCTGAGTTTTATCTCAGAAATCTCAGGAGAGATAACGTTAAATTATACCAGTATAAGTACAGGTAGAGAATCAAGTCGTGCAAGGTGTTCGCAGGCTAAGGAGAGTCTTAGACTTTTCCAACCCATGTGAGTGGTTGAAGAACTTCTGTCGTAAGAGTGCGCAGAGTTCGAGTGTCAAATAACCATAGGTTATTGTGAAGGCTGCAACGAGTGCGCGCAAGATTCCTTAGAATCCTTGAGTTTGCAGCAAGGATCAAGCTCAGGAAGGATAGAGTCGAGGGAAGTTCAAAGGAAATATGAGGGTTGAAGTCACATCTTGGAAACAAGCTTAGAAGGGTTGATGCCAAGTTATTTGGCCAGGAGACACTCGGAGTCTTGACGGATAGTGGAAACTCCTGAAGGGAGAAACATCGATTTTCATGGATTGTTGGGTCTAGTAGATATGTAAGAAGGATAAGGGTGAGAATATTTCAGCACTCACAAGCTCAGGAGGGGTAGTATCTGTCTATTTCAAGGAGAGATTTAATTGTTGATCCCTTCTGTGGGAAGGAAAAATTGGAAAGTTGTGAGTCGAAAGGAAGAGGGATGTCCACTTCCAAGATCGCGAAATGTGAAATTTTGATTCCTAAAGAAAGAATCTTGACCATTGGATTAGAGGAGATAGTGGACTATCGATCTGGCATGAGTATAAATCGGGGTTCGAGGTTCGAAGGAAAGGATGTGAGACAACTTTTGGCATTTGTGAAGTGTGAAGTCCTGAAGTATTTGGGGAGTTGGGCCCCAAGTCATAGTTGGAGGTCACATCATTAAAGGATAAAGGGAGGAGCTAGAGTTTGCTAAGCTCTAGTTCAGAGTTCGGGGATTGGAAGAGTTGGGGAAACTCGTAGTAGAACATCGAAGGTTCACAAAGTCACAAAGTGCCTTTTGGTTAGGCCGGAGGTCACAACCAGTGGTCATGTGGAGATGAAACTTACTCCTAGTGCTTATTCACACAAGTGTAGTTTCGTAAGAAGGACCTATGGATTTGCTTTCGTGGAGGTTCCAACAGGGACTTGGAGAGTTGCTTCAGCTTAGGAATTGTGGAATATCAATAGACTGGGAGTTCAACAAACCCTGCTAAGGTAGGGGCTCTACGTTAGGTGGTATCATAGCTGACAACTACTGTTTTCTGTAGAGGGAAGATAGAGGAGAGTTGTGATTTGAATTCTGTGTGGTGGAATTTGAAACAATTCCTCCAAGGAGATGTCTAGAAAGAACTTTACCCGATGCAGCCGTGGAGAGGGAAATGAGAGAACTTTGTGCTCAATTGGATGTTATGGAGACAAAAAAGAGACGAACAACTAATATTAAAGATATCAGTGAGGCTGAAAGAGAGAATGAAGAAGGATATGAAGAAGTTGTAGTCGAAGATGCTGCAAAAGAATATATATTTAAAGTTGTTGCAAGAATGGGTGCTAGAGAAAAGTCGGACATCTCGATGTATGAAGGCAACTTGGATGTTGAGGAGTTGCTAGATTGGTTTAGAGATCTAGATAAATACTTCGACTATGAGGATGTTAAAGAAGATAAGAAAGTAAAGGACAATGTCACTAGGTTGAAAGGACATGCAACACTATGGTGGGATGAACTGCAGGCTGATAGGCATTACAAGGGAAAACAAAGAATTAAAAGCTGGGACAGGATAGCAGCCAAGTTCATACCCAGATATTATCAAATAAATATGTTTTGAAGAATGCATAATTTGAGACAGAAAAGGATGATAGTGAAGGAATACACTGAGGAATTCTGCAGACTAAACATTAGGGCTGGTCATCATGAGAAAGATGATGAAAAGGTCGTCAGTTATAGGAATGGCCTTAGATATGAGATTCAGGAAGAAATGAGCATGGTGACAATAAAAAATGTGGAATATGCTTATCACATTGCTCTGAAGGCAGAAGAGAAATTGGCTAGAAAGAAAGGTCAAAGGGACAGAGGTAGAAGTCAGAGCAGAGGCAAAGCAATTGCCTAGGACAAAGTATAGAAGCCCATGTATGAACAAAAGAAACCTCATAACCACCCAGAAAGGGGAGGAAGTTTAGAAGAAATACAATATTTTGATAGGAACACTTTCCCTCGAGCAAGAGGAAGAGGTAGAGGCAGAGGAGGCAATGTAAAGTGTTTTGTCTGTGGGAAGATAGGACACAAATCTTGGGAATGTCCCGATAGAAAAGGGGATGGAGGAGGAGAATCTCACATTTCAGAAGCGCAAAGGAGAAATGTTGAGGTAGAAGATGTGGAAGGTGGAAGATCCTTGATGATGAGGAAAATTCTCTTGAAGCCAGAGAAAGAGATGGAGAATCCAGTCCAGAGGAACGATTTGTTTAGGACTGCTTGCAAAACCAAAGATAGGGTATGCAAGGTAATAGTTGACAGTGGAAGCATGGATAACTTAGTATCCACAAGAATGGTGGAGAAGTTGGAATCGGAGATAGTTTCACATCCAAGCCCATATAAATTTTTGTGGTTGCAAAAAGGACATCAGGTAACAGTCACTAAACAATGTTTAGTTGAATTTAAGATATGGGGTTATAGAGATGAGATTTTATGTGACGCAATTCCCATGGATGTCTATCATCTTTTGTTGGGGAGGCCTTGGAAATATGATAGAAATGTTATTCATGATGGATGAAAGAATCCTTATACCTTGGACAAGAATGGTAGTACACATTTTTTGCTGCCAATTGAAGACAAGAAGGTGAAAGAAGAAGAAAGCAATACTATACTTCTGATGAGTGGGAAGGAACTTCTTGATGAAGACAAGAAAGATTAAGAAATGTAGTTTGTTTTGGTTAGGAAACCTAGAGTCATATTAACGAGTACCTCAATAAATGATCTACCTAAGGAAATTCAAGAACGGCTGGAGAATTTTTCTAATATAGTTGTGGACGAATTTCCTTGTTCGTTGCCTCCCATCAGAAGTATAATCCATCACATTGACCTTATAATAGGAGCAATCTTACCAAACAAAGCACCATACAGATTGACGCTGCAGGAGAATGAAGAGGTTAAGAAGCAAGTCCATGATTTGATGGACATGGGGTTGGTTAGAGAAATCTTGAGGAGGGATGATTTTAAGGATGGAAATTTGTTTTGAAATGTAGAAACCTTGGCGAATCTTACTAATCCTTCATATGCCAACTATAAATGTTTGGCGATATTTTTGTAAAAATATTCAAATTTATAAAAATTTTATATAGTTTTTATAAAATTTTGGCGATTTTTATGGTAAAATAATTTTATCCTATAGAATTTGGGTGAATCATTTTTAAAATAATGAATCTTGTTTTTGGAAAAACCATGGAAAATTAGCCCATGAGCGAAATTTAGACCCTAAAATCATCCACGATCTTGAGTCCATGCGTTGTACCAACAATGTTAAGTGTGAAGAAGGATGGAATATGGAGAATGTGTACAGACTCAAGGGCTATAAACAAAATCACCATCATGTATAGATTTCCTTTACCCCTGATGGATGACTTGATGGATTGCTTGAGTGGGGAAAAGTTTTTTTCAAAAATTGATTTGAAAAGCGGATATCATCAGATTAGAATGAGGGAAGGTGATGAATGGAAGAAAACATTCAAGACGAATGAAGGACTGTATGAATGGATTTTCATTCCATTTGGATTGAGGAATGCACCAAGTACTTTTATGAGATTGATGAACGAAGTCTTGAAATATATCATTTGAAAGTTTGTAATTATATATCTTGATGATATACTGATCTTCAGTAAGATTGAATAAGAACATTTGAGAAATTTAACTCTAGTGATGAGGAGGTTGCAGCAAGAGAAGTTGTTGATAAATCTGAAGAAGTCATCTTTCATGAATACGAAACTCATTTATTTGGGTTTTTTGATCTCTTCGAATGAATTTAAGATGGATCTGGAGAAGGTAAAAGCAATCAAAGAATGGTCGTCGCCAAGGAATATATTTGAAGTCAGAAGGTTCCATGGACTAGCTAGTTTTTACAGGAAGTTCATCAACAATTTTAGTCGAATTTGTGCACCAATGATGGACACAGTCAAGAAAAGACATAAATCTTTTCATTAGACAGAGAAGAAAGAGAAAATTTTCAAGTTGTTTAAAGAGAAGATAACTGAACAACCATTTCTGTCCCTACCTAATTTTAGTAAGACATTTCAAGTGAGATGTGTTGCAAGTGGATTTGCGATTGGAGTAGTCTTAAGTTAATATAATAGACGAGTTGCATACTTCAATGAGAAACTGAAAGAGGCCAAGAAGAATTACTCCACATATGATAAAGAGTTTTATGTAGTTATAGCAACATTGAAGAAATGGAGGCACTACCTGGTTCCAAAAGAGTTCATTTTGTATAGAGACAATTAGGCCTTATAGTTTATAACCAGACAAGAGAAACTGAATCAGAAACATGCAAAATGGGTTGATTTTATGCAAAACTTTACTTTTTTTATAAAGAACATTTCTGGAAATGCTAACAAGGTTGTTGATGCATTGAGCACGAAATGTTTGATTCTATGGGAGTTTGTAGTGAAGACCTTAGGTTTTGATAGCCTTAAGGAAATGTACAGAGATGATTCAGATTTCAAGAACGCTTATGAAGCATGTGAAAACCCTGTTTTAAGAGATAGAAGCCAATGGATTGAATATTTAATTTAGGATGGACTGTTATTCAAAGGAAATTAGTTGTGTATCCCAAAGAGTCCTATGAGAGAAAACCTTTTGAGGGAAAAAAATAGTGGGGGATTGGCTGGACATTTCGACCATGACAAAAAAATTGTGCAACTAAATAGTTTGTGTTATTGGATAGGAATGAGGACAGATGTGCGGAAATTTGTCAACAGGTGTAGAATCTGCCAACATGCAAAGGGGAAAAGACAAAAGACTGGGTTATATCAACCATTGCCAATACCAGAGAGGCTGTGGTACGCATTAAGAATATATTTTGTGTTGGGACGCCCGACGACACAGAGAGGTTTTGATTCCATATTCGTCGTAGTTGATAGATTTTCCAAAATGGCACATTTCATTCCATGTCAGAAAACTAGTGATGCAATACACATTACAAATATCTTTTTCAAAGAAGTTGTTCGAGTTCATGGTTTACCCAAGAGTATTGTTTGAGATAGAGATACCAAATTTGTTGGTCATTTCTAGAGGACACCATGGAAGAATCTAGGAATGAATTTATCTGTTAGTTCAACATATCACCCTCAGACGAATGGACAAACTGAGGCAGTAAATAGAAACTCCGGGGACTTATTGAGGAGTTTAATAACTGAACATCACAGTCAGTGGGATCAGATTCTGCCACAAGTGGAATTTTCATATAATGACTCACCTAATAGGAGCACAGGACAAAGACCATTTTAGATGATGTATGGAATGCAGCTAAGAGGAGGATCTAAGTTAATTAACTTAGAGTAAAGTGAGTTCAGGAATGTTGGAGGGGAAGATTTTGTAGTAGATATGTAGGAGCTCCATGGTAAAATTAAAGAGCGGTTGCTGAGTTCTAACCAGGAATACAAGCACAGAGAAGATCAACACATAAGAGAGCTTAAATTCGAAGTATTATATTTACTCTTAGCACACCTCAGAAAATAAATATTCCCAAGGGGAACATATAATAATTTGAAGATGAAGAAGATAGGGTCGTGTAAGATTTTGAGAAAATGAGGCAAAGGATTATGACATAGAATTGCCAGATGATGTGGGCATATCACCCATATTCAATGTAGCATATCTGTATCCTTACAAAGGATATGAAGTAGAGGATCAAGAGGAAATTCAATGGGTCAAACAGATACATGTATCTGAAAATCCGCATATGGAAAAGATCATTGATCAGAGAGTTAGCAGGAAAAATTGGAGGAAGACATATCTTGAATATTTGGTAAAGTGGAAAGGACACCCGATTGAAGATGCTAGTTGGGAAAGTGAAGCATATATCCAGAAACATGGACAGACATTGCAGGAGCTCATGGACAAGAGTCCATGAATTTTTCATCCATAGGAGTATGATGCAGGAGCATCGTCAGCAAGCACGAGTGGAGGACAATTGGATATACACTAGTGCACATTTTGAAGACATTTTGAAATTTTGAAAAAAACACATTAATGTAATATCTGGAAGGCTGTAATTGCTTTTAATGTTTTGAGGATTGGAATACATATCTTGAGCATTCTCTCTCATCTTTCGGTTGTGGACATTTATTGTAATAAATGTAAAGTAGATGGTAGTATTTAATTTCGATAATATAGCTTAACATTGTAGGAGGGAAAACTCAAGAAGAGTCCCTCGTAGATGTATTGTATTATAATTCTCATTGCAAGAGAGAAAGAGAGCAAGAGACCATAGGAGATGAGAGAAGAAAAGAGACTATAGAAGTTGTATGAGCATATAGTTGTTTCTATTGAACCATGTACAGAAGCACTTGAATAATATAAGAATGATTTGATCCAATTTCATGGTGTATTATGAATGTTGTGTGTATCCATTGAATGGTATGTTTACAACTTGCTTATATTTTCTGTTATGCATTTGTTTCAATGCCATATCTATGTGATTTCGTGTTGAATGTATGAATTCCTTGAAGAGAGTATGAGTTTCAACTATTTCCTTGCAAGGAGTGCAGTGAAATTCCACAAGGAGTGCGTCGACAAGATTCTGAGTTTTATCTCAGAAAGATCGAGAAAGATAACGTCAACTTATACCAGTAGAAATGCAGGTAGAGCACCGAGTCATGCAATGTGTGTGTAGACTGAGGAGAGTCTTAGAATTTTCCAACCCAATTGAGTGGTTGAAGAAATTCTGTCGCAAGAGTGCACAGAGTTGGAGTTCTCAAATAACTAGAGGTTATCGTGAAGGTCACAAGGAGTGCGCATGGGATTCCTTAGAAACCTTGAGTTTGCAACAATGGTCAAGTTTAGGAAGGATAGAGTCGAGGTAAGTTCATAGGAAAGACGAGGGTTGGATTCACCTCATGGAAACAAGCTCATAAGGGTTGACACTGAGTTATTTGGCTAGGAGATACTAAGACTCTCAACGGACGGTGGAAATTCCTGAAGGGAGAAACATGTATTTCCGTGGACCGTTGGATCTAGTAGATCTGCGGGAAGGATAAGGGTTTGAGTCTTTCAACACTCACAAGATTAGGAGGGATATTATTTTTCGATATCAAAAAGAGATATAACCATTGATCCTTTCCATGGGAAGAATAAATCGAAAAGTTGGGAGTCGAAAGGAAGAGGGAAGTCCACTTCCAGGCTCGTGAAATGTAAAATTCAGATTCGCGAAGAAAGAATCTGGACCATTGGATCATGGGAGATAGTTGATCGTTTATATGGCATGAATAGAACTCAGGGTTTTAGCATTTATGAAGTGTGAAGTCCTAAATTATTTGGGGAGTTAGGCCCCAAGTCATAGCCAGAGGTCACATCATCGGAGGATAAAGGGAGGAGGTAGCATTCACTAAGCTCTAGTTCAGACTTCGTAGATTGTAAGAGTCAGGGAAACTCGCAGTAGAACACCTGAGGTTCATGATGTCACAAAGTGCCTTTTGGTTAGGTCGGAGGTCACAACCAGTGGTCACATGGAGAGGAAACTTACTCCTAGTGCTTATTCGCGTGGGTGTAGTTTCGTAAGAAGGACTCATGGATTTGTTTTTGTGGAGGTTCTAGTTGGGACCTGGAGAGCTTCTTCAGCTCAGGAATAGAGGAAAATCCATAGACTGGGAGGTCAGCAGACCCTGATGAAGTAGAGGCTCTGCATCAAAAAGTGGTAGGTTTTAATGGTTAAAATAAGGGGTTTCTAAAGGATAGTGACCTAGTGATTAGGTGATCTTTAGGTTATAATTATTTAATGATTAGGTGAAAAATAACTCTATAACACCTTGGGTTATCCCTGATAAACGAATGGTGCATTCCTTGGGATGATGAGTTGAAAGGAACATTAGATTTTGGTTGGAGTTGTTGCTGGAGTTTTTAAATTGAAGAATTTTATTTCTAAAGTATTACATGATGTATATGTTGGCATGTTTTTAGACAGAGGCAGAGTATGTGTGTTTGTCATTGATGGTGCATGTTTGTCATTGATGGAAAAGATCAGCACGATCAATAGTATAGCAATAATGGCAAGATCAATAGTGTAAAATCAGAAGGAGGAAAACAATCAAAGCACGACAAAGGTGAAAAGATCAAGAATGTAAGCTCAGAAGGAGGAAAACAGTCAAAGCATGATAAAGGTTTCATTTTGGAGTTTTGCAGATCGGGAAATCCAAAGGAAAGAGGTTCAAACTCATGATATGCAAAATCGTGATAACAATCCTAACCGTTGGAGTCATAGGACACGTGGCAAGCGATTGTAATTTCACTGACTTGCACATTGGAGGAGTCAACGGAGCATGGTGTGGGAACTCACGATATGTGAGATCACGAAAAGATCTAGACTGTAAAATCATCGAGATCGTGGACCATTGATTAGGCATGACGAAGGCCTGTGAAGTTGCAAAATCACGATAAGATCTTGACCGTTGATTCAAAAAGGACACATGGTGAAATCATGATAATATTTGGACCATTGGTTCCATAGGACACATGGCGAAAGATCATCATTTCATTGACTGGAAAGTCAAAGGAGTGAAGTTCTCATTTGATTGGCGAGTGGTCATATCTCGTGGTCACATTGTCGAGAGCTGGAGAGCAGAGCTAGAGAAGTCAAGCTCTATTTCGAAGTTCGTAACATGGAGAGTCGAGAGGACTCATCACAGAATACCTGAGACGCGAAAGTGTGAAATTCATTTTCGAATAAGGCTGTGGTCACAGCCAGTGGTTACATCTGTGAAAGACGGAGGAAGAAGCTAGCAGTGTTAATCTCCATCTCAGAGTCTCGGCGATCGGGAGTTGGAGTATCAAGAACCTTCATCACAGGAATCGCGATATGCAAGATTGCGATGAGATCTGGACCATCGGATCATTGGAGATCTCGACTGTTGATCATGCTTGATAAAGTTCATAAGTTTGCGAAATACGAAGTGCATTTTGGCACAGCCTTTGGTCACCACCGGTGGTCACGTGAGCGGAAGAAACTAGCGGTGCTAAGCTCCATCTCGGAGTCTCAGTGATCGCGACTTGGAGTGTCGAGACCCTTCATCATAGGAATGCCGAGATGAAAATTCACAAAATTCAAATTCTGTTTAGCGCTTGGTCACAGCTAGTGGGCATATGAGATAAATGAAAAATCCTATGGATTTAATCCAATGGTGCTGGTTAATTGGAAACTTGATCGAAGGGTTACCGTTTCACCTCACAGGTAATCGTTCAGTTACAATTCAGTTAGTAGAACCGAATCATGGTTCTTGGATGGTTGGCGATTCAGTTGCTATGCAATTTTACCCAAGAAGATTCAAGGTGTAACTGCAGAGGTAGTGGTTAAAAAGAAACATGCAGTGACTATGGACGGTTGGTCATTCTAAATGAAAAATGAGTTGAACTGCAAGAAAGGGAAAATTACAGTATGC
Organism: Picea sitchensis; assembly: GCA_010110895.2. Lineage (NCBI taxonomy): Eukaryota > Viridiplantae > Streptophyta > Pinopsida > Pinales > Pinaceae > Picea > Picea sitchensis. Next base: position 90,836 of record SNQJ01S0044317.1, read on the forward strand.
GCAGTGTGAGATAAAACTCAGAGATGAGTAACAAATGAGGAATAGATAGAAGAAAGAACAGAATTTCAAAACAACTTGAAGCAGAGCAGAGTTGCAGAATAGACAAAGGAAGAGAAGAATTGCAGAATAGACAGAGGAAGAGAAGACTTGCAGAATAGTTAGAAGCAAACTAGATTTACAAAACAGAGAAGAAGTGGTAAGAATCGATTTATCTCTGTTGTTGGTTATTTAATCATTTATTTATAATCAGGGAGGTAGGGTGGTGCTAGGGAGGACGGTCATCCTATGATATTCGAGTTGGTGCTTGAATATTGGGAGTTGTAGCTTCCATCTAATTGAGGCTAGAAAACAAGGTGGCAGGGTGGTGCTTGGGAAAACATAGAGTTTTCTATATGCAAGTTGGTGCTTGTATAAGTGGAAGTAGGTGCTTCCATCCAGTCGATGCTAGAAAATTCAGGGATTTGGTGCTTCTTTCTAGTGGGTTCTATAGAAACTAGAGAGTTGGTGCTCTCAAACAAGTTGGATCTTGTAAAACAGAGGTAGTAGCCTCACTTTGAGTTGGTTCTCAAACATAGATGATGTACATAACTTAAAAGATTGCCTATCATTTCAAAGAAGAAGAGGTTTTCTCCCTTTATGGTTTTCCTCGTGAAAATCTGTCTCTGTGTATATCTTATGTGTGATTGATGCTCATTATTTATGTTGTTCATATGATGTATAATATTGATGGTCACTTGATGAAAGATTAAAAATGGTTTAATAGGCTTAAAATTGTTTAAGCACAGTAACAACTGATTCACCCCCCCCTCAGTTGTCTTAGTAATTTCAACAATTGGTATCAGANGGTGGTTGGTTGCAAGCTCAGTAAAGATGATATTTCAATGGATGTTGATCAAAGGAAATATCATTGTATGATAGGCAGTCTTCTGTACATCACATCATCCCGTCCTGATATAATGCAAGCTGTTGGAATGATAGGTCATTATCAGTCTGCTCCTAAACAAAGTCATTTGGTAGCTGTCACAAGGATATTCAAATACTTGAAGGGAACAATGAATTATGGTCTATGGTATCCAAGAAATCAGAATTTTCAGTTAACTGTTATTCAGATGCGGATTGGGAAAATTGTGTGGATGAGAGAAGGAGCACTAGTGGAGGTGCATTCTTCCTGGGTGACATGTTGGTAGCATGGATTAGTAAGAAGTAGGGATCTATTTCCTTATCAACTACAGAAGTAGAGTACATTGTTGTTGCTACTTGCTGCACTCAGATTTTGTGGATGATTCAAACTCTTACAGATTTGAAGGTAAATTATACAGATCCGATTACAATTCACTATGATAACACTAGTGCCATTAGTGTCTCCAAGAATCATGTTCTTCATTCCAAGAATAAGCATATCCCAATTAAATACCATTTTCTCAGAGAACAAGTCACGAATAGAGTTGTTTAGCTGAATTATATTCCTTCCACAAAACAAATAGCTGATATCTTTACTAAACTGTTAGCAGTGACCCCTTTTGGATATCTTCGTCAAAAGTTGGGGGTTATAACTTCTTTTGTCTAATGTGTTCACCTGGTCAGGGGGAGTACTTATTGAATATTTGTTGTATTTCTAAGCTACTCATAGTTGACAGGGGGATTATGTACTGCAACAGCTCAGGGGGAGCATGTTTCTTCTTTGAAATTGATGTCAAAGGGGGAGAAAGTGTGGTAAATTTCAAATATGCTACAGTGGTGGTAATTTCAAGGATGCTACAGTGATATAGTTGCAGATTTTTCAAGTTTTTCAAGGGATTGCCATCAATGCCAAAGGGGGAGATTGTTGGCATGTTTTTAGATAGAGGTAGAGTATGTGTGTTTTTCATTGATGGTGCGTATTTGTCATTGATGGCAAAGATCAACATGATCAGTAGCATAGCGATAATGGAAACATCAACAGTGTAAGCTCAGAAGGAGGAAAATATTCAAAGCACGAAAAAGGTGGCAAGATCAGCAATGTAAGCTCAGAAGGAGGAAAACAATCAAAGCACGACAAATGTTTCATTTTAGAGTTTCGTAGATTGGGAAATCCAAACGAAAGAGGTTCAAATTCACGATAACAATCTTGACCATTGGAATCATAGGACACGTGGCAAGTGATTGTAATTTCACTAACTTGCACATTGGAGGAGTCAACGGAGCATAGTGTGGGAACTTGCGATATGCAAGATCACGAAAAGATTCGAACCATCAAATCATTGAGATCGTTGACTGTTGATCAAGCATGACGAAGGCCCGTGAAGTTGCAAAATCGCGATAAGATCTTGAACGTTGATTCAAGAAGGACATGTGGTGAAATTGTGATAATATCTGGACCGTTGGTTCCATAGGACACATGGTGAAAGATCATTGTTTCGCTGACTGGAAAGTCAAAGGAGTGAAGTGCTCTTTTGATTGGCGAGTGGTCATATCTCGTGGTCACATTTTCGAGAGTTGGAGAGCAGAGCTAGAGAAGTCAAGCTATATTTCGGAGTTTGTAACATAGAGAGTCGAGAGGACTCATCACAGAATACCCAAGATGTGAAAGTGCAAAATGCGTTTTCGAATAAGGCTGTGGTCACAGCCAGTGGTTACATCCACGGAAGATGGAGGAAGAAGCTAGCGGTGTTAAGCTCCATCTCAGAGTCTCGACAATCATGATTTGGAGTATCGAGAACCTTCATTACAAGAATCGTGATATGTGAGATCGCGATGAGATCTAGACCGTCAATTCATTGGAGATCTTGACCGTTGATCAGGCTTGGTAAAGTTCATAAGTTCGCAAAATATGAAGCTCCTTTTGGCGCAGCATGTGGTCACCATCGGTGGTCACGTGAGGGGAAGAAGCTAGCAATGATAAGATCCATCTCGGAGTCTCGACGATCATGAATTAGACTATCAAGACCCTTCATCACAGGAATGTCGAGATGCGAATTCACGAAATTCAAATTCTATTTAGCGCTTGGTCACAGCTAGTGGGCATATGAGATAAATGCGAAATCCTATGGATTTAATCCAATGGTGCTAATTAATTGGAAACTTGATTGAAGGGTTACTATTTCACCTCACAGGTAATTGTTCAGTTACAATTCAGTTAGCAGAACCGAATCATGATTCTTGGATGGTTGGTAATTCAGTTGTTGTGCGTTTTTGCCCAATAAGGTTCGAGGTGTAACTGCAGTGGTAGTGGTTAAAAGGAAACATGCAGTGACTGTGGACGGTTGGTCGTTCTGAATGAAAAATGAGTTGAACTGCAAGAAAGAGAAAATTACAGTATGTGCAGTTTGAGTTGACAATATGTGCAGTGTGAGATAAAACTTAGAGATGAGTAACATATGAGGAATAGATAGAAGCAAGAGTAGAATTGTAGAACAGCTTGAAGCAGAGTAGAGTTGCAGAAC
>SNQJ01S0044317.1:94307-116685 GCA_010110895.2 Picea sitchensis
CAGAACAAAGAAGAAGTGGTAAGAATCGATTTATCTGTGTTGTTGGTTATTCAATCATTTATTTATAATTAGGGAGGTAGGGTGGTGCTAGGAAGGACTGTAGTCCTCTGATATTCGAGTCGGTGCTAGAATATTGGGAGTTATAGCTTCCATCTAGTTGTGGCTAGAAAACAGGGTGGCAGGGTGGTGCTTGGGAAGCCACAGAGTTTTCTATATGCAATTTGGTGCTTGTATAAGTGGAAGTAGGTGCTTCCATCCAGTTGGTGTTGGAACATTCAGGGAGTTGGTGCTTCCTTCTAGTGGGTGCTAGAGAAACCATAGATTTGGTGCTCTCAAACAAGTTGGAGATTATAAAACAAAGGTAGTAGCCTCACTTTGAGTTGGTGCTCAAACATAAATGATGTAAAAAACTTAAAAGACTGCCTATCATTTCGAAGAAGAAGAGGTTTTCTCCCTTTACGTGTTTCCTCATGAAAATATGTCTATGTGTATATCTTATGTGTGATTGATGCCCATTATTTATGTTGTTCATATGATGTATAATATTCATGGTCACTTGATGAAAGATTAAAAATGGTTTAATATACTTAATATTGTTTGAACACAGTAACAACTGATTCACCCCCCCTCTCAGTTGTCTTAGTAATTTCAACAGTATGTATATAAATCAGCATAGAGGGCATCGAGGATGATGCACAGTTGTAGGGAGAGGAAATGTAACATCCCCACTATAATCCCCATTTTAATTAATGCTTGTGTAGATATAATGTGTGGCTATTTCCAAAGCAATGTAATATGTGAATTGTATTTCAATGTTTTAATAATAAAATGTGATTCTAGTTGCTAAGGGGACATGGACAAGAGATGGGGCTGAATTAATCCAAAAGACGTTGGAGTGTCTAGGATAATGTACAAGGGGGGTCCAAGGGGGGAATTACCCATGTGTATTAATTCAACTCATTTTTCCTAACTTTGATATTTGTATATGAACCTTTCAATTTTTGATTGAGTGTTCCCAAAGCCAGTCATTGAATACATGTAAGAGGGTGGGTGTGAGTGGTCACATTCCAAAGTTATTGTGCACATAGGGGTTGAGTACAATCATCTTGGGGAAGAGTGTGAGTCAAGAAACAAAATCTAGAGAGAGGATATTTGTATGGGTTGGGACAATAGTTTTAGTTAGTCAAGTTTATGCATGAAAATAAAGAAGAGAGCAAGAAACAAAGTTTGAATATGATGCAACCATGGAGGATGAATTCTAGAGAAAGATGGAGCATAATTGGGGAAAATTGGAGCTAGAAAACTGAAGAGATAGGTTTTCATGCCTGAAGAGTGAAATCATGTATGAGTTGCACTAAAACAACAAGTGTGTGTTGTTGGTTTTCTCAGAGTCTTCCTAGCATCAATTTCCCTTGAGTTCCTAGCTAAGAGATTCTTTTTTGATTGTGCCAGAGAGACCCTGATAAATGAATGGGAATCTTGAGGGACTGATATCAGTGAAGGGGTACATTCCTTGGTTTGGAAAATTCAAGAGGAAGAGAGTTGGTGGAATATTGGGATAGTTGTATGAGAATATCAGTTGGGTTGAGAGTTTTATGAGATGTGAGTGGACTGTGAGAGACTACCCTTTTTTTGTAGATTGCTAGCCTCATCTTGGGGGTGTTTGGCTATTGAGATTTGGAACAGTCATTCTATGGTTGGGTGGAACTTCCGCCCCAAGCAGTTGGTTGCACAATTCATGTTTAAAGATACATGTTTTTTTTGGTTGTTGAGTTATTTACATGTGTTATTGATGTGCATGAACTCTGTGTAAAAGATAATGATTTATATGTTGTTTTAATGAGTTGTTTAGCTGCATTTCATGTTAATTATTATCATGTTGTAGATGCATATATTTTATGATTATAGACAATAGTTAAACATCTTTTAAATTCGTAGTTGTAAGCTACGGTAAATTGGCTAACATTGAAATAATCAATTTAGTTAGCATAAATTTCATTTTTATGTTTATTTCACGTTGCAATGTTCCTCGGTTGGGTTGGGGAATGTCCCATCATCCTCCCAAATATTGAATGATTATTTGGTTCTATGGAAATTGTCAGAACTAATTTGTGACTGCAACTTCAAGAATATGTCTTCAAGGTCATTTAATGTTTTTTGAACAAGGTTTTCAAAAACCAAATTCATGTTGAATCTATCTCTTGAAATTTTTCAAAACTTCAACCAGATTGCATCCAATATTTCAATAATGTCTCATTCTAAAGGTATAAAATTTCTTGAAAACAAATTTTCTTTTAAAAACTTTGAACCATGGAGACTCTGTTTCTTCAATCAGATATGAAACAAAGGCTCAAATATCTTGAAAATAAATGGCTACCCAATATGGTCACAAAAAATGTTTATGTTTGGATTGGTTAAGATTGAAATAGAAACCTCATGAGGATATGAGTCCCCCTTTGTTTTTGTATACGTGGTACTCCTATTTGACTAAAAGATACATCTTAAATATCTTGGATTAGGGAGAATTCTAAACAGAAAACCCCAGATCTTTATTGCTTGGATTTTTGCATGAAATGGTTCTTCAATAACCTGATTTGATCTTCAAGTTTAACAAAAAGTATTTTAAAAATAAAAATATTGAAGGAAGGCTTACCAAACAAAGCAGTGTACAGATTGATGCCACAACAGAATGAAGAGGTTAAGAAGCAAGTGTAGGTTTTGATGGACAAGGGGTTGGTTAGAGAAATCTTGAGTCCATGCGTTGTACCAACAATGTTAAGTTAGAAGAAGGATGGCGAATGGAGAATTTGTACAGACTCGAGGGATATAAACAAAATCACCATTAGATATAGATTTCCTTTACCCATGATGGATGACTTGGTGGATTTCTTAAGTGGGGCAAATTTTTTTTCAAAAATTGATTTGAAAAGAGGATATCATCATATTATAATGAGGGAAGGTGATGAATGGAAGACAACATTTAAGACGAAAGAAGGACTGTATGAATGGCTTGTCATGCCATTTGGCTTGACAAATGTGCCAAGTACTTTTATGAGATTGATGAACTAAGTCTTGAAAGATTTCATTGGAAACTTTGTAATTGTATATCTTGATGATATATTGATCTTTAGTAAGACTCAAGAAGAACATTTGAGACATTTAACTCTAGTGATGAGGAGGTTGTAGCAAGAGAAGTTGTTGATAAATATGAAGAAGTCGTCTTTCATGAAGACATAACTCATTTATTTGGGTTTTTTGATCTCTTCGAATGAATTGAAGATGGATCTGGAGAAGGTAAAACCAATCAAAGAATGGTCGTCGCCAAGGAATATCTTTGAAGTCAGAAGCTTTCATGGACTAGCTAGTTTTTACAAGAAGTTCATCAGAAATTTTAGTAGAATTTGTGCACCAATGATGGACACAGTAAAGAAAAGACATAAATATTTTCATGGACAGAGGAGGCAGAGAAAAGTTTCAATTTGTTGAAAGAGAAGATAGTTGAACAACCAGTTCTAGTTCTACCAGATTTTAGTAAGACATTTCAAGTGAGATGTGACACAAGTGGATTTGCGATTGGAGAAGTCTTAAGTCAAGATGATAGACTAGTTGCATACTTTAGTGAGAAACTAAATGAGGCCAAGAAGAATTACTCCACGTATGATAAAGAGTTTTATGAAGTCATTCAATCACTAAAGAAATGGAGGCACTACCTGTTTCCAAAAGAGTTTGTTTTGTATAGCAACAATTAGGCCTTATAATTTATAACCAGACAGGAGAAACGAAACCAGAAACATGCAAAATGGGTTGAGTTTATGCAGAACTTTACTTTTGTTATAAATCACATTTATGGAAATGCTAACAAGTTTGTTGATGCATTGAGCAGGAGTTTCAAGTGAAGGACTTAGGTTTTGATAGCCTTAACAAAATGCACATAGATGATTTATATTTAAACGATTCTTACGAAGCATGTGAGAACCCTGTTTTAAGAGATAGAAGCCAATGGATTGAATATTTAATTCAGGATGGGTTGTTATTCAAAGGAAATCAGTTGTGTATATCAAAGAGTTCTATGAGAGAAAACCTTTTGAAGGACAAACATAGTGGTAGATTGGCTGGACATTTTGTCCATGACAAAACATTTTCTCATCTAAACAGTTTGTATTATTAGCCAGGAATGAGGACACATGTGCGAAAATTTGTCAATAGGTGTAGAATCTACCAACACGCAAAGGGGAAAAGACAGAATACTGGGTTATATAAACCATTGCCAATACCAGAGAGGTATGGGACGCATTAAGCATGGATTTTGTGTTGGGACTGCCGAGGACACAGAGAGGTTTTAATTCCATATTCGTGGTAGTTGATAGATTTTACAAAATGGCACATTCCATTCCATGTCAGAAAACCAGCGATGCAACACACATTGCAAATCTGTTTTTCAAAAAAGTTGTTTGAATTCATGGTTTACCCAAGAGTATTGTTTGAGACAAAGATACCAAATTTGTTGGTCATTTCTGGAAGACACGATGGAAGAAGCTAGGGATGAATTTATCTTTTAGCTCGGGGGACTTATTGAGGAGTTTAGTAACTGAACATCACAGTCATTGGGATCATATTCTGCCACAAGCGAAATTTTCATATAATGACTCACTTAATAGGAGCACAGGATAGAGCCCATTTCAGATAATGTATGCAATGTATCCAAGAGGGGTATCTAATTTAAGGAAATTAGAGAAGAGTGAGTTTAGGAGTGCTGGAGCGAAAGATTTTGTAGCAAACATGCAGGAGCTCCATAGTAAAATGAAAGAGTGGTTGCAGAGTTATAACCAGGAATACAAGCGTAGAGTAGATCAACACAGAAGAGAGCTTCAATTAGAAGTAGGATATTTAGTCTTATCACACCTCAGAAAAGAAAGATTCACAAGGGGAACATATAATAATTTGAAGATGAAGAATATAGGGTTGTGTAAGATTTTGAGAAAATTTGAGGCGAATGCTTATGAGATAGAATTTTCAAATGATGTGGGCATATCAGCCATATTCAATGTAGCAGATCTGTATCCTTATAGAGAAGATGAAGCAGAGGATCAGGAGGAAATTCAGTGGGTCAAGTAGATGCCTATAGCTAAAAAGACGCAGATGGAAAATATCATTGATCAGAGAGTTAACAATAAAACTTGGAGGAAGATATATCTTGAATATTTGGTAAAGTGGAAAGGACACTCGATTGAAGATGTCAGTTGGGAAAGTGAAGTAGATATCCAAAAACATGGACAGACAGTGCAAGAGCTCATGGAAAAGAGTCCATGAATTTTTCAGCCAGAGGAGCATCATCAACAAGCACAAGTGGAGGATAGCTAGATATACACCAGCGCGCATTTTGAAGACATTTTGAAATTTTGACAGCAAACACATTAATGTAATAGGTGGAAGGATGTAATTTCTTTTAATGTTTTGGGGATTGTAATACAGATATGGAGCGTTCTCTCTCATCTATCGGTTGTGGACATTTATTGTAATAAATCTAAAGTAGATGGTAGTCTTTAATTTCGATAAGATAGCTTAACGTTGTAGGAAGGAAACTCAAGAAGACTCCCTCGTAGATGTATTGTATTATAATTCTCATTGCAAGAGAGAAAGAGATTAAGAGAGCATAGGAGAGGAGAGAAGAACAAAGACTGTAGAAGTTGTATGAGCATATAGTTGTTGCCACTAGACCATGTACAAAAGCACTTGAATTAATATAAGAATGCTTTGATCCAATTTCATTGTGTATTATGAATGTTGTGTGTATCCATTGAGTGGTATGTTTACAACATGCTTATATTCTCTGTTATGCATTTGTTTCAATGCCATATGTATGTGATTTCATGTTGAATGTATGAATTCCTTGAGGAGAGTATGAGTTTCATTTGTTTCACTTCTTGAGAATTCCTACAAGGAGTGTCGTGAAATTCCACAAGGAGTGCATCGACAAGATTTTGAGTTTTATCTCAAAAAGCTTAGGTGAGATAATGTTGACTTATACCAGTAGAAGTGCAGGTAGAGCACCGAGCTGTGCAAGGTGTGCGTAGGCTGAGGAGAGTATTACACTTTTCCAAACCAAGTGAGTGGTTGAAGAAATTTTGTCGCAAGAGTGCGCACAGTTGGAGTTGTCAAATAACCAGAGGTTATCATGAAGGCCACAAGGAGTGCATGAAGGATTCCTTAGAATCCTTGAGTTTGCAGCAAGGATCAAACTTAGGAAGGATAGAGTTGAGGGAAGTTCAGAGGAAAGACGAGGGTTGAAGTCACCTCATGGAAACAAGCTCATAAGGGTTAACATTGAGTTATTTGGCTAGGAGACACTAAGAGTCTCGATGGATGGAGGAAATTCCTGAAGGGAGAAACACCAATTTTCATGGACCGTTGGATCTAGTAGATTTGTGGGAAGGATAAGGGAGAGAGTCTTTCAGAACTCGCAAGATTAGGAGGGATAGTATTTTTTGATCTCAAGGAGATATCTAACCGTTGAGCCCTTCTATGGGAAGGAGAAATCAGAAATTCGGTAGTCAGAAGGAAGAGAGAAGTCCACTTCCAGGCTCGTGAAACGTGAAATTCCAATTCGCGAAGAAAGAATCTAGACCATTGGATCACGGGAGATAGTGGATCGTGGATGTGGCATAAGTAGAACTTGGGGTTTGGGGTTCGAAGGAAAGGAGGTGATCCAACTTTCAACATTTGTGAAGTGCGAAGTCCCGAAGTATTTGGGGAGTTGGGCCCCAAGTCATAGTTGGAGGTCACATCATCGGTGGATAAAGGGAGGAGCTAGCGTTTGCTAAGCTCTAGTTCAGACTTCAGGGATTGGAAGAGTCAGGGAAAGTCATAGTAGAACACTCGAGGTTCGTGAAGTTGTGAAGTGCCTTTTGGTTAGGCCGAAGGTCACAACCAGTGGTCATGTGGAGAGGAAACTTACTCCTAGTGCTTATTCGCGTGGGTGTAGTTTCGTAAGAAGGACCTGTGGATTTATTTTCATGGAGGTTCCAATAGGGACCTAGATAGCTGCTTCAGCTCGAGAATAGAGGAAGATCCATAAACCAAGAGGTCAGTAGACCCGGTTGAGGTAGGGGCTTTGCATCAAAATGTTGTAGGTTTTAAGGGTTAAAATAAGGGGTTTCTAAAGGATAATGACCTAGTGATTAGGTGATATTTAGGTGATAATGATTTAATGATTAGGTGTAAAATAACTCTATAACACCTTGGGTTATCCTTGATAAATGAATGGTGCATTCCTTGGGATGGTGAGTTGAAAGGAACATGAGATTTTGGTTGGAGTTGTTGCTGGAGTTGTTAAATTCAAGAATTTTATTTCTAAAGTATTACATGTTGTATATATATAAATCGACATAGAGAGAACCGAGGATGATGCAAAATTGTAGGGAGAGGGATTGTAACTTCCCTACTATAATCCCCATTTTAATTAATGCTTGTGTAGATATAATGTGTGGCTATTTCGAAAGAAATGCAATATGTGAATTGTATTTCAATGTTTTAATAATAAAATGTGATTCTAGCTGCTAAGGGGACATGGACAAGAGATGGGGGCTGAATTAATCCACAATATGAGGGAGTGTCTAGGATAATGTCCAAGAGGGGTCCAATGGGGGAATTACCCATGTATATTAATTCAACCCACTTTTTCTAAATTTGATATTTGTATATGAACCTTTCAATTTAAGATTCAGTGTTCCCAAAGCCAATCATTGAATACATGTAAGAGGGTGGGTGTGATTGGTCACATTCCAAAGTTATTGTGCACATAGGAGTTGAGTACAATCATCTTGAGGAAGAGTGTGAGTCAAGAAAGGAAATCCAAAGAGAGGATATTTGTATGGGTTGGGACAACAGTTTTAGTTAGTCAAGTTTGTGCATGAAAACAAAAGAGAGAGCAAGAAACAAATTTTGAGTATGATGCAACCATGGAGGATGAATTCTAGAGAAGGATGGAGCATAATTGGAGAAAATTGGAGATGGAAAACTAAAGAGCTAGGTTTTCATGCCTGAAGAGTGAAATCATGTATGAGTTGCACTAAAACAACAAGTGTTTATTGTTGGTTTGCTCATAGTTTTCCTAGCGTCAATTTCCCTTGAGTTCTCAGCTAAGAGATTCCTTGTTGATTGTGATAGAGAGACCCTGATAAACAAATGGGAAGCTTGAGAGACTGATATCAGTGAAGGGGCACATTCCTTGGGTTGGAAAATTCAAGAGGAAGAGAGTTGGTGGAATATTGGGATAGTTGTAGGAGAATATTAGATGGGTTGAGAGTTTTATGATATGTGAGTGGATTGTGAGAGACTACCCTTTTTTTGTGGATTTCTAGCCTCATCTTGGGGGTGTATGGCTATTGATATTAGGAATAAACAGTCTATGGTTGAGTGGAATGTCTGTCCCAAGACGTTGGTTTCACAATTCTTGTTTAAAGATACATGTTTTATCTGGCTGTTGAGTTATTTACATGTGTTATTGATGTGCATGAACTCTGTGTAAAAGATAATGATTTATATGTTGTTTTAATGAGGTGTTTAGCTGCATTTCATGTTAATTATTAACATGTTGTAGATGCATATATTTTATGATTATATACAATAGTTAAATATCTTTTAAATTCGTAGTTGTAAGCTACAGTAAATTGGATAACAATAAAAGAATCAATTTAGTTAGCATAAATTTTTCTTTTATGTTTATTTTGTGTTGTAATGTCCCTCGGTTGGGTTGAGGGATGTCACATCATCCTCCCAAATATTGAATGATTCTTTGGTTCTATGGAAATTGTCAAAACTAATTTGTGACTGCAACTTCAAGAATATGTCTTCAACGTCATTTAATGTTTTTTGAACAAGGTTTTCAAAAACCAAATTCATGTTGAATCTATCTCTTGAAATTTTTGAAAACTTCAACCAGACTACGTCCAATATTCCAATAATGTCTCATTCTAAAGGTATAAAATTTCTTAAAAAAAAATGTTCTTTTAAAAACATTGAACCATGGAGACTCTGGTTCTTCAATCAGATATGAAACAAAGGCTGAAATATCTTGAAAATAAATGGCTCCCCAATATGGTCACAAAAAATGTTTATGTTTGGATTGGTTAAGATTGAAATAGAGCCCTCATGAGGATATGAGTCCCCCTTTGTTTTTGTATAGGTGGTACTCCTCTTTGACTAAAAGATATATCTTAAATATCTTGGATTAGGGAGAATTCTAAACAGAAAACCCTAGATCTTTATTGCTTGAATTTTTGCGTGAAATGGTTCTTCAATAACTTGATTTGATCTTCAAGTGTAACAAAATGTATTTTAACAATAACAATATTGAAGGAAGGTTTCAACATTAGGATATATGTGTGCTCAACATCATATATACAACCCTTTTAATCACATACAAATAAAAATGCATCCATATCTTCTCCTGAGAAATAGGAGGAAATGGTTTTGATCATTCAAAGAATTTTAAAAGAGTATGGTAGTTATAACATAAGTGAATTTGATAAGCATATTTCAAACATATTGCACTCAAAAATCCCGAGATCTAAGAATTCATTGAAGTCATACCTCGAAACAATTCTTTATGGAGTTTTATTCATGAAATATATTCTTCATTACAAAACATCTCAACAAACCGATTGACTAAATCTTTAGAGATGAAGCTTGTCGAACACAAGAATCAATCTCAATGAATTCATTAGAAATTCTAGCTTGTATTTGGCATTCACATACATGGATATGAATACTCTATGATCATATAAGAAAAGTCTATGAAGAATATAAGAGAAACATTGAAGAACTCGGTCTTATGCTCATTTCAAAAATATGAACAAAAGGCCTTGAGAAGTTGGCATAGAAGAAGAAAAAGAATGGAGAAGATGGAGATATATTTTTTCTTATCAGAATCTTGGATGCATATTGATTGTTCATCCCTTCTATTCTCAATGTTTGATTACCCTGATTCTAACCCTTTGATGAAAATTGGTTCTTCTAACTTCTTAAGTAGTTATCTTTTCTCTTTCTTGCAAATAATTGATTTAATTAATGTCTAAATAAATCCTCATTAATTATTTTACATGACCGACATCCATATCTTGAAGTTAATCCCTTTTCCTTCTTTAAGAAAAGTCTTTTAATAAACTTTTATTTTGAAACTTTTTATTAACTTCCCTTTTAAAGAGGGGATTGTGTTTTGATTTAATAGATGTGATATTCAAGTTTTCATCCATGGAAACCAATTTAGATTCAATATTCATCGAATTAGATTTTCATCTAGTCCTCCTATGCACAATTTTGATTCCTATATCTCAATATATGAAATTGTGAAGTCGAGATGTCAAGCAAATTTATTAGAAAGGAATAAAAATATTGTTGACTCCTCTTTCAATTTCTAAGAAAAATATGGTCAATTCCAACACTAGAAACCTATTCCATCAATTTCCTTGTCGAAATACATTTCTAACAAGGTATAGTTTATGCAATTCCAAGAAATTTGGCTTTGTACAAAATGAAGAGGGAGAATGGTTCCAAGAAATTTGGCTTTGTTGCAAAATGAAGAAGCATTCAATGAGCATGTAAAGTTGGATATCTTGAGCATACAAACTCAGATTTTGAATCTAAAAAATGCCTGGTGAACCTCAGAGTGAGGGTTACACAATGAACTTATAATAGTTCAAAATTTGTCTTTTTCTGATATCACTTTTATTATTCCAAAAGAGAGAAAATAGAAGTAACTAATTTTTTGTCAACAAAACCATACATTATAAGCATCTATTTATCATGATAAAGCTACATATGAAATAAATAACTTGATATTTTTGAGATCTCCTAATTTGGATTATTTTCGGCATGAAATGAGAATGGAGATATAACACAGAAATATACAAAGATATTGCAAGAGATCCAATAATATAAAAAAGATATATAGGATATATAAAAATAGACACATATACACAATAATACACAAGTTCTATTAATGAGTGAAATGTACAAAACTGTATAGATATAGAGTGAAAGACTCACTAGAATGGTGGCAGTTTATCTCTGAGAAGAGATGTGATGGCTACTTGTAGTCGCAAGAAGATGATTGTTACAATGAGGCTCTAGAGGCCTTTTTAACATAAATAAGATCCAAAACCCTAACCTCAAAAGATGAAAAACCAACAATTTTGTGGACCTCATTTTGGGTAGTTTGGTGTATCAACTTCCCGGCATGTAGCTTTGGCATACAATCTCTGTTTGGGGCGCATGATAGCTCATTGGAAAGGTATCGACGAGGATATTTATTTTGGGATTTAAATAAGAGCCTACAACTATCATTTAGGTGCTTGATCATGAAAAAACATTTTTTTAGGCCCTCAAAATGGCCTCAGAAGTTTAGGAAATGAAACACTGCTAAAAATAGTAAGTTGCCAAAACATTGTTTTGAGTCAGTTGGAATAATCAATTGGAATAAGTGGATGGCCAACGATATCCACCTAGATCAATCCTATGTCCTTAGGAATCAATGGTATCCATTGCTTTGAGTTCCCAAGGGAGAAGGAAAAGCGCTTGAACCTGAACCTGAACCTTGGTGATCTCCTTGCCTTGTTGGAGAAGTTGTGTTGCTTGGTTTGTGGGAGATTGTCGAGAACCTGGTGAGATGAATGTGTGCAAAATGAATCATTGCGCTTTGCTTCAATATTTCCAACCTACTTATGTTGGATAGAAGGTTCTTGGATTGAGACTACAGTGGTTTTAGAGTCCTTCTGTTCACCTTTTGAACAGATTGTGAAGAAGCTGAATTTTGTAGAATGAGATACTAACTTGAGGAATTGTTTAGGTGGGAAAATCGTCAGAACTACCTCTGGTATCCTGTAGAGATGACCCCCTAGAGTACTAATGAAACTACGGGGTCGGGACTCATAAATAACATGGCAATTCCACATATACAGTTGCCCCAAAATAACATCACAAACATCTAACGGGGAAACATCACATAATACCTCATCCTTGAAGGGTTGGATCTTGTATGACAATCGAAACTACTAGCTGACACGAAGATCTAGTCCCTGGTGAAACCACATGATGTTGTATGGTTGTGAGTGTGATGTTGTCGATAATCCCAACTGTATGACGACCTTTACTGAGATGAGGTTTGTCTGGCTTCCGATACCAACGATAAAATGCAGCGAGGTCCCCTTCACACACATCTGTGAATAAAAAAGTTGTTCCCCCTCTTTAGGATCTACTGGTTCTTCTAGTTGAATTGTTGTGGTCATGATAGTAGTAGTGGGGTCTACGTCGATGATCTATCTTATACTAGTATTTTCTGAATCAGGTTCTAATTCCAGGTTCGGTTCCTCATCTTTGATCTCAACCACCAATGACTGTTTTGAGAGACGTTCATCAATGTTGTGCCAGTGGATTTTGTGGAAATCACACCACTTTCCAACGTCCTTATTTGTCTTCCTGTGACCCTTATTTTTTGGTAACTTCAACTGGTTTTCAGAAGGTTGTTTGTTAGGGTCCTCATTATCATACTTTGATTTTTGTAGATTTGCAGACTCGAACTCCTGTTTTTTCTGGTGCCTAAATTTCTACTCGATATTGATAGCGTATCGATAGCCATCTCCCAGTCATAAGATGTCTAGGAAATCCATTTCAGTTTGGATGTACCTGTGAAGAGCCCCACAACATTTCAGAACCATATGCCACTCAAAGTCTTTGATACCTAGTTTGGTGTGCAAGGTATGGAAATTATTTGTGAACTCCAATAATGTTTGGCCCCTCTCTTATTTCACTGTGATTCATCTCATGTATTGGTCATCATAGATACCAACAAGGTAATATTGTTCCTTGGCCACATTAACAAAAAAATCCAAAGTTGGCTTGGCCCCATATATTCTAGAATCCTCTGTGGAACTTTGATCCCAGTGAATTTCCCACCAATGTTTGACACGGGGGAGAGCCTTAAGGAGTGTGAAGGTTATTTTTTTTTCTTGTCAGAGAAATTATGAACAAAGAAATAACCTTCTAGCATATTTAACCATTTTTCTAAAGCATCCACATCTATTTGTACTTCAAATACTGGAATATAAAAATTAACTTGTACCTTGAAAGGCGAGGTGTCTCCAAAGTGGTCTTTTGATCAAGGCATGCCTATTGTTATCGACAAGCATTAAAGGAAGTGGGTCAAATTCTCCATCATTTTGTCCCTTTGTCACATGAGATCTTGTTGAAACAACAGATTAATAGAATCTTCAACTCCATCATTTTTTGTTTCTTCTTCCATGGAGGGTTTCTTGGGTGTGCGAGAGAGATTTTCCTCAATAGAGAGAAGCTCGAGACCCAACTTTCTATTATTGGACCTCGTCTGGGACATGCAATGAAAAAAATCAAGAGCATCAACATAGTTACCAACTTAACGAAAACTCTACAAAGTTCTCGTTTTTTTGGGGGGTCAAGTGTTTTACCTCATTTTTAAAAATGGTGCTACTGGTAGCAGCCCCCTCCATTTTTAGGTGGTTTTTTGATATTTTAAATTTTCTAATACATAAGGTTTCCACTTCGTTTTTTTAAATGCTCGTTTTTTCATTTATTTTCAAATTGTTCAATTTTATTTATTTTTCTTTTTTCTCAACGATGTATTTTCATCTATTTTCAAACTTTTCTATTTTTGTTTTATTCAATCGGGGTTTTAATCATATTTTCATGCTTCATCCAATGTTAAAAATGTTGTACACCATTTATGTTTTTGAAATTAAGATTTTTCATATAATTATCTGTCCTTAATTAAGTTATGCTTCCATACATTTTAACTATAGTGGAAAATATCATTATTAACACATTTATTTTACCTTACTTCAATACATAGAAAATAACTGTAGTTAAATAATACTATTTTTTAATATTTAGCAAAATAATATAATTCATTTTTTTGGATCAATTAAAAACTTAAAAAAAATAAAAATTGAAATTTAAAAAACAAAAACATTTAAAAAAAAAATTTATATGAGAAAAAACAATTGAAGAAAAACCTAAAAAACTAAAGAGGAAAAGAAAACCATAAAATTATATATATAAAGTAAGAGAAAATCAAGAAAAATCAAGAAAAAGGTAAAAAAAAAACAAAACATTTATAGCCCAAAAAAAACTATAAAAAGGTGAACCCCCCAAAAAATTAAAAACATATACACAAAAACCCCAAATTAAAAAACTTAAAATGAAAATTTTAATAGAAAATTTAAATAAACATTAGCAAAAATAAGTTAAAAAACCTTAAAACTACAATAAAAAATTAAAATTTATATCAAAAACCTTTAAAATAAATAAAATTTACACAATTTTTTTATAAATATCTAAAAAGACATAAACATATTTTATAATACAACATTGTTATATTATAAAAATGTTATAATATAACAATGTTATATTATAACATAGTTATAATATGTATGGGACCTGGGCCAGGCCAGGCCCGCAGGAGGGCTGGGGCGATGCCCGACATCGCCCCAACTCCCCCAGGCTTGTCGCTAACTCCCAAAGCTGCAGACCTGGCCCGGGTCCCATACATATTATAACTATGTTATAATATTTGATGATATAAATATAACATTCACCTGTATAACAATGTTATGTCTCTTGTTGTAATATTATTAACATAAATTATATAGTTTCATATGTATTTTCAAAACACATTTAAATAAATTTGTAGCTTAGTTTATATTAGTGTTTTTGTTAATTTTTATTTTTATTTTAGAAGTTTTATTTTTTAGTATTTTGTTAATTTTTTATTTTATTTTAGAAGTTTTTATTTTTTTTAATTATTGAATTTTGATTATTTTTCGGTTTTTTTTTTTTCTCATTTTCTTTTTCTTTTTTTAAGTTTGAACTTATTTTTTGCTTTTCTTTTTAACAAAAAAGTGTATTTTTGTTTTTTAAATTATTGTTTTCCGGGGAAATTTTAAATTTTTTCATTTCTTTTTAGTTTTTCTTTGTTTTTCACCATTTTGTTATCTCATAAAATTTCTTAGCTTATATGTTTTGAATATGGTCAATATAACAATACTTTTAAGAAATTATTTATGTTTCATTCAATGTAACTTGTATTTACTTTTTTATTAATAAAAGTAAAAATTTATTAAAATGTGACGTTGAAATTTTAAAGTATATTGTGATATATTCATGGCATTATGTATTACCATGTGCTTTGCGTGATAATAACATTTAAAAAGTAAACATTCAAGGGTGTCTTTTATGATTTTGTTTACAATAATGATGAGTTCTTTTACCACATTATAAAATTGTGTCATTTTCATACCTCAATTTTAGAATGAGTGTTACCAGTAGCGGTACTTTTCAATTTGATGGTTGATTTGGAGGCTTTGGTTTTAATGGTACCAAGTGATAAAAGTACGATTTCAAATAATCTCAAAATTTAATGTTTTGAAAAGAAAAAAAAATTCAAAAACATCTTATTTGTTTTTAGGTGTTGATTTTAAGGTTTTTTTGAGATACTATCTAAGTTTTGAAGCCCATGTTTGAAAAATGTTGTAATTTTGACCCCGTTTTAAAACATGGTGCTACCGGTAGCACCACTTTTTTATTTGGGCGTTTATTTTGATGTTTTTTATGCAAAAATATGGGTTTTTTGGGCCAGAGTTCTCGTTTTGAGGTCACAGTTCTCATTAAGTTGGTAAGTATGTTCATCATGCTCTGATACCATTGATCCAGATTATTTTTGACATGAAATGAGAATGAAGATATAACACAGAAATATACATAGATATTGCAAGAGAGCCAATAATATAATAAAGATATATCAGATATATAACAAGAGACGCTGATATACATTAATACAAAATTTCTATTAATGAGCGAAATGTACAAAACTGTAGAAATACGGAGTGAAAGACTCATTAGAATAACAGAAGCTTATCTCTGAGAATAGATGTGATAGCTACTCGCATTTGAAAGAAGATGATTGTTACAATGAGGCTCTAAAGACATTTTTAACATAAAGAAAATCCAAAACCCTAATCATTGAAGATGAAAAGCCAACAAATTTGTGGAGCCTGTTTTGGGTACTTTGGTGTATCAACCTCCTGGGAGCGTAACTTTGGCACACAACCTCCATTTTGGGTGCACGATAGCTCGTTGGAAAGGTATTGATGAGGAGATTAATTTTTGTTCTTCAATCAGAACCTTCAAATATCATTGAGGTTCTCAATCATGAAAAAACATTTTTTTATGCCCTCAAAATGGCCCTAGAAGTTTAGGAACCAAAAAACTACTAAAAATAGTAAGTTGATAGAAAGTTATTTTGAGCCAGTAGGAATAGGTGGGTGGCCATTGATATCCACCTAGATGAATCCTCTCTCCTTAGGAATCAATGGTATCCATTGCGTTGAGTTCCTGGGGGAGAAGAGAAAGCGTTTGTTGAATCTGAACCTTGGTGAGTTGCTTTCCTTACTAAAGAAATTTTGTTGCTTGGTTTGTGGGATGTTGTCAAGAACCTGGTGAGATGACTGTGTGCAAAAGGAATATTTTCACTTTTCTTCAATCTTTTCGACCTACTTATGCTAGATAAAACGTGCTTGGACTGAGGCTGTAGTGGTTGTAGTGTCCTTCTATTCACCTTTTGAACAGATTGTGAAGAAACTGAATTTTGTAGTATGTGATACTACCTTATGGAACTGTTTAGGTGAGACAGTAGTCAAAACTACCTCTACTATCCTATAGAGATGACCCCCCAGAGTAACAATGACACTACAGGGTTGAGACTCATAAATAGCATGGTGCTTCCACATATATGGCTAGCACAAAAGAACATCACATATATCCAATGTGGAAATATCACATAATACTTCATCGTTGAAGAGTTAGATGTTGCATGACAATGGAAACTATTGGCAGACATGAAGATCTCGTCCTTGGTGAAGCCACCTGATGTTGTATGGTTGCGGGTGTGGTGTTGTCAACAATCCCAATTGTTTGATGACCTCTACTGAGATGAGGTTCTTTGAGCTTCCTCTATCAACAATAATATGTAGCGGGATCCCCTTTACCCACATCTGTGAATGAAAAATGCACTCCCCCTCTTCAGGATCTGTTGGTTCTTCTATTTGAATTGTTGTGGTCGGGACAGTAGTAGTGGGGTCTATGTTAATGAAATTTCTTCTACTAGTATTTTGTGAATTAAATTATGAATCCGGGTTCATCTCCTTGTCTTTGATCTCGACCACCAATGACTATTTTGAGCAAAATTCATCAGTGTTGTTCCAGGGGATTTTTTGGAAATCACACCACTTTCCAATGTCCTTCTTCGTCTTCCCATGACCCTTCTTTTCCTGTGTTTTGGAATCGTTTTCGGAAGGTTGTTTGTTAGGGTCGTCTTTATCATACTTTTGTTGTTGCGTATTTGTAGACATGAACTCCCGTTTGTTCTGGTGCCTAAAATTCATCTCAATTTTGACAACATATCGATAGGCAACTCCAAGTGATGAGATGTCCAGGAAATCCATTTCATTTTAGATGTACCTATGCATATCCCCGTAGTATTTCAGAACTAGATGTCACTCATATTCTTTGATACCCAAATTGGTGTGCAAGGTATGGAAATTGTTTGCGAACTCTGCCATTATTTGGCCCCTCTCTTTCTGTAGTGTGGTCAATCTCATGTATTGGTCATCATAGTGACCAACAGGGTAATATTATTCTTTGAATGCATCCACAAAAAAATCCCAAGTGGGATTAGCCCCATATATTCCAGACTCCTCTCTAGAACCTTTCTCCCGGTAAGTTTCCCACCAATGTTTGACATGGGGGATATCTTGAAGGATGGCGAAGGTGACCTTTTCCCTATCAGAGAAATTATGAACAGAGAAATAACTTTCTAGCACATTTAACCATTTTTCTATGAAATCCACATCTATGTGTCCTTCAAATACAGGAATATAAAAATTAAGTTGTACCTTCAAAGGAGAGGTATCTCCAAAGTGGTCTCTTGATGAAGACGTGCTTATTTTTATCGGCAAGTGTTGAAGGATGTGGGCCAAATTCTCTATCATTTCATCCCTCTGTCGTGTGAGAGCTTTCTCAAGCAATATATTAATAGAATATTCTGCTCCCTCGTTTTTATTTTCTTCCACCATGGAGGGTTTCTTGGGCATGTGAGAGCAATTTTCCTCAAGAGATACAAGCTCAAGACCCAAATTTCTATAATCAGACCTCGTCGGGGACATGCACTGAAAAACGATCAAGAGCAGCCTGCTCTAATACCACTGGTCCAGATTATTTTCGGCACGAAATGAGAACGAAGATATAACATAGAAATATACAGAGATATTGCAAGAGATCCATTAATATAACAAAGATATATCAGATATAAAATAAGAGACATAAATATGCAGTAATACACAATTTCTGTTAATGAGCAAAATGTACAAAATTATATAAATACAGAGTGAAAGACTCGATAAAATGGTGGCAACTTTTCTATGAGAGGATATGTGACGACTACTTGCATTTGCAAGAAGATAATTGTTACAATGAGGCTCTAAAGGCCTTTTTAACATAAATAAAATCCAAAACCATAACCCCAAAAGATGAAAATGCAACAGTGTTTTGGACTCTGTTTTGAGTAGTTTGGTGTATCAACTTCTCGGGGACGTAACTTTGGCATACGATCTTTGTTTGGGATGCACGATAGCTTGTTGGAAATGTATCGACGAGAAGATTAATTTTGGAGTTTCAATGAGAGACTTTGCATATTATTGAGGTGCTTGATCATGAAAAAACATTTTTTTAGGCCCTCAAAATGACCCTGGAAGTTTAGGAACCGAAAAACTGTTAAAAATAGTAAGTTGTCATAAACCTGTTTTGAGCTAGTTGGAATAGGTAGGTGGACACCGATATCCACTTGGATCAATTTTCTATCCATAGAAAGAAATGGTATCCATTGCGTTTAGTTCTCGGGAGAGAATGGAAAGTGCTTGTTGAATCTGAACCTTGGTTAGCTACTTTCCATGTTGGAGAAGTTGTGTTTCTTGGTTTTTGGGAGGTTGTTGAGAACCTGGTGAGATGATTATGTCTAGAAGGAGTCTTTATTCTTTGCTTCAATATTTTTGACCTTCTTCTGCTAGATAGAAGGTGCTTGGACTGAGGTTGTAGTGGTTGCAGTGTCCTTCTATTGACGTTTTGAATAGATTGTGAAGAAGTTGAATTTTTTAGTATGAGATACTACCTTGCGACACTGTTTAGGTGAGAAAATAGTCATAACTACCTCTGGTATCCTATAAAAATGACCCCCTAGAGTAACAATGACACAACCATGTCGAGAATCATAAATTTCGTAGTGTTTCCACATATATGGTTGGTCAAAAAAAACATCATAGACATCCAATGGGAAAACATCACATAATACCTCATCCTTGAAGGGTTGGATTCCATATGACAATCGACACTATTGGTTGACATGAAGATCTCGTCCTTGGTGAAGCCACCCGATGTCGTATGGTTGCGGGTGTGGTGTTTTCGATAATCCCACTTGTTTGACAACCTCTGCTAAGATGAGGTTCTTCTAGCTTCCTCTATCAACAATAAAATGCATTGAAGTCCCCTTCACTCACATTTGTGAATGAAAAAGGCACTCCCCCTCTTCAGGATCTATTAGTTCTTCTAGTTGAATTGTTGTGGTCGCGACAATAGTAGTGGGGTCTGCGTCGATGATTTATTTTCTACCAGTATTTTCTGAATTAGATTTTGAATCTAGGTTCGACTCCTTGTCTTTGATCTTGACAAACAATGATTGTTTTGAGAGACATTTATTAGTGTTATGCGAGGATCTTTTGTGGAAATCACACCACTTTCCAGTGTCCTTCTTCGTCTTCCGGTGACCCTTTTTTTCCTATGGGTTGGAGTGGTTTTCGTGAAGTTGTTTGTTAGAGCCATCTTTATGATACTTTGGTTATTGTGGATTTGCAGACCCGAACTCTCGTTTTTTCTGGTGCCTAAATATTTGCTCGATATTGATAGCATATCAATAGGCACCTCCTAATGATGAGATGTCCAGGAAATCCAATTCAGTTTGGATGTACTTGTTCAAAGCCCCGTGGTAGTACAGAACCAAATGTCACTTGGAGTCTTTGATACACATCTTGGTGCGCAAGGTATGGAAATTATTTGTGAAGTATGGTCATGTTTATCCCTTCTCTTTTCGCAATGTGGTCCATCTCATTTATTGGTCATCATAGTTACCAATAGGGTAATATTGTTCGTAGACTGCATCCACAAAAAAATCCCAAGTGGAATCGACCCAATATATTCCACTCTCCTCTGTGGAACTTTTCTCCCAGTGATTTTTCCACCAATGTTTGACATGGGGGAGAGCCTTAAGGAGTGTGAAGGTGATATTTTCCCTATTGGAGAAATTATAAACAAAAAAATAACCTTCTAGCAGATTTAACCATTTTTCTAGGGCATCCACATCTATCTATCCTTCAAATATGGTAATATCAAAATTAACTTGTACCTTGAAAGGCAAAGTGTCTCCAAAGTGGTCACTTGATGAAGATTCTCTTGTTGTTATCAAGAGGTGTTGAAGGATGTGGAAAAAATTATCCCTCATTTCGTCCCTCTGTCACATGAGAGCTTACTCAAGCAACATATTAAAAAAATCTTCTTCTTCGTTGTTTTTATTTTCTTCTACCATGGAGTTTTTCTTGGGCGTGCGAGAGCGATTGTCCTTAGGAGAGACAAGATCAAGACCCAACTTGTTATACTCAGACCTTGTCGGGGACATGCACTGAAAAACGATCAAGAGCAGCCTGCTTTGATACCACTCATCCAAATTATTTTCAGCACGAAATGAGAACAAAGATATAACACAAAAATATATAGAGATATTGTAAGAGAGTCAATAATATAACATATATATATCAAATACATAACAAGAAGCACATATATACAATAATACATAATTTCTATTAATGAGCGAAATGTACAAAACTATAGAAATACAAAATGAAAGACTCGCTAGAATGGTGACGCCTTATCTCTAAGAAGAGATGTGAAGGATACTCACATTTGCAAGAAGATGAATGTTACAACGAGGCTCCAGAGGCCTTTTTAACATAAAGAATATCCAAAACCCTAACCCTGGAGTTTTGGGTAGTTTGGTGTATCAACTTTCGTGGGGCATAACTTTGACATACGATCTCCATTTGGGGCACATGATAGCCCATTGGAAAGGTATTGATGAGGAGATTCACATTGGGGGCTCGATCAGAGCCTTTGGGTATTATTGAGATGCTTTATCGTAAAAATAAAAATAAATAGGCTCTCAAAATGGCCTCGAAAGTTTACAAACCGAAAAACTGTCAAAAATAGTAAGCTGCCATAAAACTGTTTTGAGCTAGTTGGAATAGGTGGGTGACCATTGATATCAACTTGGATCATCACCACTTACTATTGCTTCTCTGTTAACAAAATTATCTCCATCTCTTCTATATTTGGACTCATGAAATTGGTTTTTCCTACAATCCTTAGCATAATGTCCTAAATTACCACAATAGTAAGATGCGTTATTCTTCTTTACACATGTATCTATCCTTGGTGATGTATCACCTTGATGTAGTTTTATATTAGACTTGCCTGCGCTTTTTCATCTATTCCTCTTATTGCAATATAATACATGTATAATTGTCAAATGAAGGTGCTTTATTTCTTGCAACAAGATTTGAACCAACTTGCTTTACCATTGAATATAATAATAACCCCAAATCATTGCTTGATATCTTCTCATCAATATCACCAAGCTTACTTCAGTTATTTAATTCTAGATAGAAAATTACTAATATTTTCATTTTTTTCCATTTTTATTGAGAGAAACTTTCTTTTTAAAAACTTTTATTTCATTTGTATCGATAGTTTCGTACAAAATTTTAAGTACCTCCCATGTTCCTCGGGACATTTTGCAGTCCATTACATTCTTAAAAGAACCTTTGTCTTATTTTCTCTTCTCTTCCGATAGCAATTGAACAAACATTATACCCTTCCATTAAAATATGCAACTTAAATTTTCAATTAACAGAAATTTTTTTAGACTAATTTAATTATTTCAATTAACATAAATTTTCAGCCTAATTTATTTAATTCATTTAAATAAGAACCTGTTAAAGAATTTGACTAATATGGAAAGCACAATAACTTCACCAACAACTATCTTAAAAAGAAATTGAATTACTTGTGGCAGATTATATTTTAAGGTGGTAGCCTCTGTTCTTAACTATGTTGCACTTGCATCCACGAGGACCGCCCTAAACAACTACGACCCTGCTATCTTCAATGGTGCGTTCTCACCTCTGAAATTTTG
>SNQJ01S0044317.1:116695-139249 GCA_010110895.2 Picea sitchensis
AGAAATTGAATTACTTGTGGCAGATTATATTTTAAGGTGGTAGCCTCTGTTCTTAACTATGTTGCACTTGCATCCACGAGGACCGCCCTAAACAACTACGACCCTGCTATCTTCAATGGTGCGTTCTCACCTCTGAAATTTTGAAATAGAATTACTAGTACACACCTGGCATCTCAGTAACCTTCAGATCGATCGACCAACTGGTGTATTCATTTACTCACTCTCCGCGTCTCAATTCCTAGATGGGTTTTGCTAAGCAATGCTTCGTACATCAAGGGTGAAGCGCGACGCGCCTCTCTCCTTCGATCAATCGATCAGGTTCGATTTTGGCAACGCGTGGGCAAGTGCTCACAGAGTTGACGATTGAAGATTGCATTTAACAATGGAGTGGACTAACTTGGGAGCAATCGCAGCAGACTTGACGATTGAAGACTCTATTTAACAATGGAGTGGATTAATTTGGGAGTAATATTTTTTCTTAGGTTTTTTTAGTTACTTAATTTAAATTTTTTGTTAATCCAAAATTTCGATCTATTTTTTGAATATCTGGGTTGGTTACAATAAGATTCTGAAATGCATGAAAGATTACCTCTAAAATCTGATCAGATTCAGACTTTTTTATTTTTTTTTAAGTAAAACAGGTCTGGTTACTCCCTAATTACAATGGGCACAATTAATGATCTTTTAACCTTATTTAACCTTAAACCCTAATCTGATGGCTATGCATTGAAGATGCTGGCATATTCTTAGTAGTCCTCCAAAATCAATGGGTCAGATTTATTGTTCATAATTCTTTTGCATTTATCAAGACATCCTTTAAATATTTACTTTTTAACATTTACCTAATCACATTAAAAAATTACTGTAAGGATATGTAATTGCCACGTTTAAATAATTAAATAGAATTAAAATGTGCAACCAAACGTTTCATATTATCACAAACGGATTACGAATTACCACAGACGTTTTATGACACGTATTCTGAACTGACCTTTCGACATTCTCAACCACGAGTTAGCTGCTGTGCTAATTAACTTACTCCTTTAACAATGATGTCCACGAACAAACACGAACAAACATGTAACGTTAAGTTAATCCCCGCTGGCACCAACAAAGAAACAAGCATGTACCGTTCGGTTATTTCCCACAGACACAAACAGAGAAACAGATGGAGGCAAGGACGCGATGGTGGCTACCAGACTTTATTTTATTTTCTTACCTATGATGGTCGACAACAACTCTAACTCTGATACCAAACGCACAAGGGTTTCACGCACAAGGTGAGACAAAGTTGTCTCACCACCACCACCACCTTGAACAACGCACGGGGGTTTCATGCACAAGGTGAGACGACTTTGTCTCACCACTATCTTAGATTGAACAACTTACAATGATGATGAAAATGCATACATGTATATCTTATGAAAAACAGTTACATCCCAAGTTTATAAAAGATTTGGTTAAATTAATTTTGATTAAGATATTCACAAAAATCTTAATAGCATGAAGTAGCAATATGGGATTAAGTTATTCACAAAAATCTAGTATGCCAAAAATAAATGCTTTTGGGATTTAAAAAAAAAATCCTTCCAGTAAAAATACCCCTTCATCTTTCATTATTTGGAGAGATCAATACCTTACCAAAACCATTTTCGTGTGAGTGTGAGTGTTCGTAGGAATTAATTGAGGTGTGAGGAGCTTGGCAGTGCCTGCCGCAGTTAGAGATTTGAAGAAAAAGTACTTTGCCTGTTTTTTCGTGTTAATAAGATATATATTGTGATAAATTTTTTTAAATGAATTTTGTCAATATCTCTTTTTGACGATGGGCTTCATATACTACTATGCGGAGAATTAGAATGACAAAAATAAATGTTCGATAGTCTTCATACATTACTATGCATGCATTTGTATTTTTCGTTTGTTGTTGGTTTGTTTCGATGAGCTTGAAGTTAAGTCGTGCTGGGCTTGCTGTTGGTTTGTTTCGATGAGCTTGACGTTAAGCTATCAGCAATGTGCGTTGGAGTTAAAATTAATTACCTCGAACGTATCGCTGGAATTAGCTCGCATCACTGGAAATTATTCTGATTTCTGAAGGGGAAAAAGAGGAATGCACGTAGTCTAGTTTGCCCAATGCAGTTTAAAATAGTGCGCACCAAACAGGCTACGCTACAGAGTTCACAGAGTTCTGAACATGACTGCACAGTGCACAGACTGTCAGATTGTCCCGTGCTGTGAATACACACACTAAATAGAACAATTTACTAATGAGGAATATAATAGAGAAATAATACAAAAAAAATTTAAATACACACACTAAATAGAACGATTTACTAATGCAAAATATAATAGATAAATAATACAATAATTTGTCAGAAACACAAAAATACAGTGACAAAATGAGTTTCGGCTCTCATACTTCTTCTGTCAACTCTTCAGCTGCTGCTAGTTTTTGAACTACTTCTCTTCATCCCTCTCTCATTTTCTCTATGTCTCTATCTATTCATTATTTTGTAACGAAGAAACTCGGACTTATATAAACTTCCTTCAGAAGCTAAGACTGGCTCAACATTTAACTCAACCATAATTCGAGAAGATAGAATTCGGCTTCATTTATAGTTCTCATGCTTGCCGACTGACTTTTGATTAAGTATGCAACTTTACACTTGCAGACTTGTCAGATTGTCTAACATTTTGACTACTGACAGATTTTGAATGACCGACAAATTGATGGCGACGTGAAGATATCACCGACTTGTAATTACAATTTCGAACACTCCCCCTTAATTATAAGTTGGTGGAGTTTACAAAAGAAAATAACATCAAAATTTGAGTTTTCATTTTACTGTCACTCATTTGTTACTGCGCGGACTCTAGACTACTGCGCAGATGCTGAAATGCATCTCTTGCTAAAGCCTTTGTAAAAATGTCTGCAATTTGTTCTTTTGACCTGCAAAATTCTAAGCAGATCTCTTTGTTATTCACCAATTCTCTGATGAAATGATACCTTGTATCAATGTGCTTGGTTTTCTTGTGAAACAGATGATTCTTTGATAACAAGATGGTTGAATTGTTGTCACAGAAAACTGTAGTTGGTTCTTGTTGTTCCTGCAACAAATCTTTTAAAATTCTTCTCATCCATAGTGCTTGACAAGCTGCGCTTCTGGCTGTGGCGTACTCTACTTCTGCTGAAGAAAGTGTCACTATGGGTTGCTTCCTTAATGCCCATGATACCATACCTGTTTCAAAATGAAATGTGTACCCAGAGGTACTTTTCCTGTCATCAATACTGCCTCCACAATCACTGTCAATGTATCCAATGAGTTTGAAAATTTCTGAAGTGGAGTACTTTATGCCAAAATCTTTTGTTTTATTCACATATCTCAGGATTCTTCTTCCTGCTTTCCAATGTGATTCTTTTGGAGTTTCCATGAACCTTGAGATAGGCTCACTTCATACATAATATTAGGTCTTGTCGCTGTTAGATACATAAGACTACCTACTAGTCTTTTAAACAGTGTGGGATCCACTTTGGACCCTCTATCTTCCTTGCTTAGCTTTAATCCTATTATGACAGGTGTTGGTGTTGTTTTTGAGTTTACCATATTGAATCTCTTCAATATTTTATGTGCATACTTAGACTATGAGATAAATATACCAGTTTTGGACTGGTGCACTTCTATTACCAGAAAATATCTCATAAGTCCCAAATTAGTCATTTCAAATTCATCCTTCATGACTGACTTGAACTCTTCTATGCCAAAATTACCTGTAAATATCAAATCATCCACATATAAAAAAATAGTTAACATATTACCTTGTTGATTTGATTTGATGTACAGTGTTGCCTCATTTTCACTTCTCTGAAATCCATTCTGTGTGAGATAGGAATCTATGCGACTATACCAAGCTCTCATAGCGTGCTTTAATCCATATAGTGTTTTCTTTAATCTGTATACTTTGTTTTCTTGTCATGGAACTTCATAACCTTGTGGTTGTTCCACGTATATTTCTTCTTCTAAGTTTCCATTCAAGAATGTTGACTTTACATCCATCTGATAAACTGGCCATTTGTACTACGCAAAAATTGCGAACACGGTTTTGACTTTGTCAATGGGTGCAACAGGTGCAAATGTTTCATTGTAATCAATTCCAGGTTGTTGTGTAAAACCTCTCGCAACTAATCTTGCCTTGTACTTTTGTACTTTCCTTCTGAATATTGCTTGGTTTTATAAATCCACCATCCTTATCATCAGGTACATCTACCAATTTCCATGTTTGATTATTCTCTATGCACCTGATTTCTTCTTCTTCTTTGACAACTTCTTCAAAAGTTAATGGATCATCTATTTGTGAAAACAGAGAAAAAATTGAGAATGAATTTATTGCGTCTTCATTATAGATGTCGCACAGACTTCTTGTCTTTGTTGGTAACACACTTGCTAATGTTGGATTTGGAGATGTAGAAGTACTTGGACTACTTGTTGGTGTTTGGTGCACTCTAGGTGTAGACTGCACACTTGTTGTTCTTACTGGAGTATTATGCGCAGTAATTTGCATTGCAGTGCCAGGTGTAGATAGAACTGCACATTGTCCTTTGTATGGTGTTTGTACCACTTCATTCTATGTGTCATCATGCTCTATTGCATTAATTATTTTCACTGTATTTTCTATAGTTCCATCCCATGCTTCATTCTCTATGAACTGAACATTGTGGTTGATTATGACTTTTCTTGCGATTGGGTCATACAACTTGTATCCTTTTGTTTCTTCAGAAAACCCAACAAATATACATTTTAATTCCTTTGTTGTCGAGCTTCTTTCTGAGCCGATCTGGAACATGTGCGTATGCGACGCAACCAAAAACTCTTAAATGCGCCACATTATGCTTTGATCCTGTCCATGCTCCCTAAGGAATTCTATTCTTCACACTCTTTGTTGGACATCTATTCAAGATGTATACTGTAGTTGCTACTGCCTCAGCCCAATACTCATTTGACAAATGTTTGACTGTCAGTATACTGTGTGCCATTTCCATGATGGTTTTGTTCTTTCTCTCTGTGACACCATTCTACTGTGGTGTGTATCGCACTGTAAATTTCTTGTAGATGCCATGAACTTTACAAAAGTTCTAAAATCCTCTTGACATGTATTCTTCTCCTTTGTCCATTCTTAGACACGTGATGTAATAACCACTATGTTTCTCCATAAGTGATTTAAACTACTGAAAACAACTCAATGCACCATATTTATGCTTTGAAAAATAAATCCATGTCTTTCTTGAGAAATCATAAATGAATGTTAGAAAAAAAATACTGCCTCCTATAGACGGAGTTTGCATTGATCCACAAATATCAGAATGTATTATTTCCAGTGGAGCTTTTTCTCTATAAGACTTGCCAACTTGAAATGATTCACTGTGTTTCTTGCCAAATATGAAACCTTCACATATCCTTTCTGGTTTTTCAATCAATGGTAAGCCTTTTACCATATCCTTTGCGTATGATAGCTTCATACCTCCAAAGTTCATATGTCCAAATTTGAAATTCCATACACAAGAGTCATCCCGTGTTTCAGATTGGAATGTTGCCTTCATTTCTGCACCATTTTCTCCTTTCTTCATACTGTGCCCACTATTTTCTTCATTAGTACTGCACATGCTTTCTGCTATAAATGTAGTGTCTAACTGTGCACTTTTTCTTTTGTCAATAGCTTTCACTGTGTTCTTCTTCTTAACTTGCTTTAATGTCAATGAGAACATTCTATTACTTGTCATCTAGATTTTTGCAATAAGTAAATTGCTTGGGCTTTTATCCATAATCACATAGTGATTATCTTCCATGTAGATTATGTATCCTTTTTGTAACAGTTGTCTTATACTCATCAAATTATGATTCAGACCATAAGCATAATATACATCAGACATAACTCTCTCTTCTTCTTGTCTGGTTAAAATATTTATATAGCCTTTGCCTAAGATAGTGACTTGGATATCTATTCCAAGTGTAACCTTGGTCTGGACTGACTCATCCAAACTAGAAAACAATTCTATGTTTCCTATCATGTGGTTACTGCAGCCTGAATCTAAATACCATATGTCACATGAACTTGCTTGAGGAACATTGCATTCAACTAGTGACACTATATTAGGCATTTCTTCTGTGCTAAACATAGCTACAATGTGTGCCATAAACATAGGGTGAGTTTGGTTATTTGTGTTGCGTGGTTGATCTTGAATTTGCCTATTTTGATTATATTGTCTCTTTCTACACTCATATGCATAATGTCCATACCTTTTACAGTAATGGCATTGAATCTTTGATTTGTCAGTTTTTGACAAGTTGACTGGCTGGTACTTGGATTTTGACCTCTTCCACCAGTGTTTCCAGGATTTCTACTGCATCCACTTCTGTCTGAACTTCTTCATATGCCTCTAGAGTTAGCTCTCCCCCTTCCTCTTCCACGGACTATAGATGACTGTGTGGAAAAAGAGTTTTCTAATGACATATTTGACCTATTCAATCTATGTTCACGATTGATGAGGGAAGCTTGCAGTTCATCTAGACTAAACTAACTTAGATCTTTTTCTTCTTCTAGAGTTACAAGTAGAGTATCAAATTTAGGAGGAAGACTTCTAAGCACTTTCTCAACAAGTTTTCTATCATCTATGGTTTCACCGTGAGACTTAATTTGATTTATTAGTCCAATGATGTGTGTGTAGAAAGAATCTACCGTGTCTGAATCTTTCATTGACATATTTTCAAAATATCTTCTAAGAATTTGAAGTTTTGCAGTTTTTACTTTATCCATACCTTGATAAGTGGTTTGTAATATATCCCATGCTTCCTTGGCTTGATTTTTTGATGCAACTCTTGGAAGTATGTTGTCATGCATGGCTTGATATATATAAAACAATGTCTTTCCATCCTTCTTTCTTTGTTCTTTCAAGACATCTTTCTCAGCTTGTGTGAGGGCATTATATGTTGCCTGATCTATCAGTTCAACATAACCATTTTTTAATATCTCCCATACATCTTGACCTCAAAAAAAGGTCTTCATGGTTAAGGACCAAATCTCATAGTTCTTGCCTGTAAAAGTGGGAGGTCGCAGATTTGAGGTAGAAGCCATTTTTTACTTTCAACAGAGTTTCTGCTTTGACAAACTCATTCTGATAGAACCTTCTTTGATACCAAATTGAAAGGGGAAAGGGGGGAAAAGGGGAATGTGCACATTCTAGTATGCACAACGTAGTTTAAAATAATGTACACCGAACAGGCTACGCGACGGAGTTCTCAAGATCACTACGCAGTGCACAGACTGCAAGATTGTTGGGCATTGTGAATACACACACTAAATAGAACGACTTACGAATGTAGAATATAATAGAGAATTAACACAGTAATTTGTCAGAAACACAAAATACTTCATATTAATGAACTTCGGCGCAGTGCGCTCAGATTACAAAAATATAGTGACAAAATGATCTTCGGCTCTGATACTTCTTTTGTCAACTCTTCAGCTACTGTTGGTTTTTGAACTTCTTCTTTGCATCCCTCTCTCCTTTTCTCTATGTATCTATCTATTCATTATTTTCTAACTAAGAAACTCAAACTTATATAAACTTCCTTCAGAAACTAAGACCAACTCAACATTTAACTCAACCATAATTACGACTGACTCTTCTACTTAATTTAATTCAAGAAGATAAAATTCGGCTTCATTTATAGTTCTCTTGCTTTTCGACTGACTTTTGAGTAAGTATGCGACTTTTCACTTGCAGAATTGTCAAACTGTCTGACTGACATTGTCACTACTGATAGATTTTGACTGATAGACAAATCAACATGGACGTGAAGATTTAACCGACTTGTAATTACAATTTCCAACAATTTCTTCATTGTAGTTAATGCCAAGGATATGGCCTGTAAGAGACCAATAACAAATGATTACATGTGTTTTTAGGGTAAAATATTGTCAACACCCTTGACCCTCAGTATTGTTGTCAATTATTCCAAGTGTATATAAGAATCCTTCGCCGAGATATGTTTGATAATTTCTAGATTTACCTATTGTTTCTGTGAATCTGTTGTGTAGAATCACATTCTAGAGAATTATGAATAATTAATCCACTGAATAGTTCTCTGTTGTTCCATACGTATCTGCGCTCATGAACTATTTGTTGTCTGCGTGGTATGGACTGCCCTTCGTCTCTGCTAACAACCTTCTTGTGAGCACCATAAAGGGCCTCGGGGCTGCCATCAAGTTGGTTTACATTTTCTTGTTCCTTTTTTATGCTCCAAAGAAAATGAATGTATAAATATGTCTGTGTGGTATGGACTACCCTTCATCTCTACTAACAACCTTCTTGTGAGAACCATAAATGGCACTGGGGCTTCCATCGAGTTAGTTTACATTTTCTTGTTCCTTTTTTATGCTCCAAAGAAAATGAAGGTATAAATATGTATATAATACCATTGTTGTTAACATAGTTATTTTAGTGCATTCATTTTAGATCGTCTCATCTTTTGATGATTCTGAATCTTTTCGCTTTTTTTTTCACAACTTCAAGAAAGAAAAAACCCATTTAATCTCTTAGCATCAAAAATATGATTTATGTGAGAGGAGGGGAGGGAAACTTCTTCTAATGGGAATATGGATATGTAGCATAGGTCAGGATCTTTAGTCCGTTCATGGTGGTTATTCTCTCCGGTATCTTTATTTGCACTGCATGGAAATATCTGAAAGTTATTATGTGGGTTAGCTGCTACAATATTTTCTATTTGCATGTATGCCTCTTCCTTGTCTGCAATGGTAAGCTCTAAAACCCAAAGGTAAATTATGTAACAAATAAATGATTCTCTGTTCATGTATTCCCATGTTAAATTTTCATGTATTCTCGTTAGTTTGTACCAATTCTGCATATTACTTCATGTATTCCCGTTAGTTTGTACCAATTCTGCATATTAGTTTATACATAGAATTACTTTATATTTTTTATTTTCTAAAATAATTGATTGATTTTTCAATACTAATTGAATAATGTATTTTATTTTTTTTAATAATGAAAAAAAATGATATTTATATACAAAATAATAAAAATTAAATATTCTTATAATATATGACTTAAAATAAAGAAAAAAATATTAATTGTTTAGATTATATATATTCTAATTATATAAAATAATTTATTGATTTTTAAATACTATATTGTATAATGTATTTTATTTTTTTTTAATGAAAAAAATTAGCATTTTTGTATAAATAACAAAAATTAAATATTCTTATAACAGATGGCTTAAAATAAACTATATTATACAATGACAAAAATATTAATTAGAAAAATATTAATTATTTATATTATATATGTTCCAAAATGCAAAGAAGGTTAAAGCTATACTATCATAAACTAATTTACTTTATTCAAATATCTAATAATGTTATTTTTTTATATTATATTCCAAATTCAATTATATATATATATATATATATATATATATATATATATATATATATATATATATATATATATATACTTATAGCTCTGGAATCTCATTGTTTTGTTTTGGAATAATTTTTATGCAAAGTATTTAAAATTATAGATTTTATCCATTTCCCTCTATATTCTATGTGCAAAGTATTTAAAATTATAGATTTTATCCATTTCCCTCTATATTCTATGTATTGGTTTTTTTTCATATTATTTATTAAAATATTATTATTGCTAATTTTCATACTTTAGTTATTTATAACCATAAATTTTTTGTTTTTTTACTTTTGAGTTTTAGTATATTACATTACATTTAAGAGAACCATATTACTACTATTTTTTTACTATGCCATATGTTAAATAAGTCTATCTCTTCAATAATTATTTCCATTCAACTTATACTCTTTATTACTTTTAAATTGTCACAATATTTTTGAAATGTAATTTTTTAAATTCTTTTATACATGTAAACTATAGCTTATTTCTCTTTCCTCCTAAGTTTGTACTTTCCATATGTTGTTATGTCTCATATTATTCATAAATTTTTTATATGATAAACAAAACTTCATTAAAAAAATCAATATTAAAGTTATTTCTATTTTTGCATTTAAATTGTCACAATATGATATAATATTAAAGTTGAACTTTTAATTTATGAAAGTTAAACACAATCTTTTGGATTTTTATTAATTTATTTAATGTCAAACTCAAATGTCAACTATAAGGTTCTTCATGTAATTGTCAAAGTAACGTGAAATTATCTTTAACTCATTCTCCTTTTTTTTGCTCGTAACATATGACAATGTTTTATAACATTTATCTTTCCCACAATTTAAACTTCTTCATGATGCAACTTAACCCTCACTAAAAAAAATAAATTTATATAACTCATAATGAAAAACTCAAATTTATATAACCCTTGATGTCATGCTCCAATGTTCCTAAGCCTAGCATCCTTCCACCAACATTGCAATCAGGAATGCCAAAACCTCAACATGTTACTAACTTTTTGGTTTGTGACATTCTCATGAACATTGTCCAACGTTGTTTAGTGACAAGCATTCCTTTCGTCACCCTATGAAAAACATATCCATAAGTCATATTGTGACAAACATCCTCCCACAACCATCGCAATGTGATGATCATGTTGAAACCCCACAATGTTACTAACTTTTTTCTTTGTCACATTGTCACGATCATTGTCCAACGTCACACACCCATAAACAACATTCCTGACGTCAATTGACATCACTTTTGATATGGCATTGTGACGAAAATTCCTACCATCCCATTGTGACGAACATTTCCCAATGTCGCATTCTGACAAAAATTTCCCAACATTTCATTGTGATGAAAATTCCTACCATCCCATTGTGACGAACATTTCCCAACATCGCATTGTGAAAAATAGTTCCCAATGTCGCATTGTGACGAACGTTTCCCATCACATTGTGATGAACATTCGTACTGTCCCAATCTAATGAACATTTCCCAACGTCCCATTGTGATGAACATTTCCAAATGTTGCATTTTGAAGAACATTTCCTAACAATGTGACGCTCAAAATGAATGTTAACAATGCATCACTTTTTTATTTTCTCGCACATCATCTTAATGTCGCTTTGTGAAAAAAATTTCCCAAAATCACATTGTGATTAACATTCGTATCGTCTCAATGTGACGAACATTTCCTAACGTCACATTGTGACAAAAATTTCCCAGTGTCGCATTGTGATGAACGTTTCCTAACATCATATTGTGATGAACATTCATACCATCCCAATGTGATGAATATTTTCCAACGTTGCGTTGTGACGAAGATTTCCCAACATCGCATTGTGATGAACATTCCTACAGTCCCATTGTGACAAATATTTCTAAACGTCACATTGTCATGAACATTCCTACCATCCCATTGTGTCAAATATTTTCCAACATCACATTCGGACGAACATTTTATACCTACATTACATATATTTAATAATTATTAATTTATTAACTTTATACATATTATTAATCAACTATGAATTTCAAAATTAACTATATAGATATTATTAATTATATTATATTTAAAAAGTTTATAATGAAAATTTATATAATAATATTTAGTAATTAATGCTTGTCAATTAATTATTAATCAACAACAACCATTTTTTATTCATAAAGTTTAATCTCTATATATTACTACTTTAGTAATGGATTTATTTATTAATAATTTAATAACCTATTACTAAAATCATTAACTTCAATGTATTGCTACTTTATTAATATATTCTTTTATCATTGTATTAATACTTTGTTAATGTTTTTTTATGTATTGATATTTTTATTATATTTTTAATGTATTATTTTGTTAGTGTATTGATACTTTTATAATGTTTTATTTATTTATTAATTTCTTTAATGATATATTTAGCATATTATTAATGTATTACTTTATTAATGTAATAATACTTTAACAATATATTAATTAAAAATGTAATAGAGTACAAAATTAATTATTATATTACATTGTTAATATATTAATTAATTTATAAGTTACTTTATATAGTACTGAAATTAAAATTTAATTTATACATCACATTAATATATCATATCAATGTATCAATAATGTTACATTATTGATGTATATATTAATGTATTATTTTATAAGGTTAAATTAATACTATATCAATGTATTATTTAATAATGTATTAATATATTAATTAATTAATACATTACATTATTAATGTATCGATCAATTAGTAAATTGCATTATACTATCATGTAAATTAATTATTTTAATTTATAGATTTTTTATTTTTTTTAATAAAGAAAGATATCCTTGTATTATATCATCATGAGTGTACACCTGTAAATTGTTTGGCAGCCACCTGTTTTGGCACATAAGGGAAACCAGAATAGGTGGCTCCAAGTAGTGATATGTCTATAATGACAGAGTTTTAGTTTACAAAAATTGAAGAAAAAGATAAGAATTTCAACATGAACTTTGTTCCCACTATCTAGACTAGGGCAGACTTCATTCAGAGATGCCATTACTATGATGGTTACAAAACTGCAAAAAAGAGTAAAAAGAAAATTCTTATTCATTCTAAAAATGGTAATTGACAAGAACCACAGATAGGGGTGGGTCGCGTCAAGCCTTTGGGGAGCATGTATTTCATGGACAGTGTAGACCAGGATGAACTTCTGCTTGCAGGTGGGGTATTATGCATGTGGTGGGGCATCTAAGAGTGATTCAAGCAATAGATCCAGTCGTTGATGGATGGTCCTTTGGCGATGTACCTGCTCGTCCTGCTGCAGTCGGATGTCAAAGAGAAGCTCTAGATGCTCTGCTTCCACATGATAGGTGTTGTGCGAGCCTTCCTCACCACCATCCTTGCCTGTGTCTTCCACTATAATTGAGTTCTCCCCATCCCCTGTTAGTTGCGAACTTGGGGGGATTTCCTCCTCCACAATGCAACCTCCTTCCCACAAGCGAGGCTGAAAGTCATGGGAGGTAGAAGGGATTGGGAGGCTTGCCTTAGCGGGAGACCCTTCCATTTTCACCAGCCTCGGGCCTGGTTGTGGAGCTTAAGGTGGCTCAACATCGTCCAACTTCGTGCCTGGATGTTGAAGAGAGGGAAGTGCCTACTCTTTGAATGTGTTGAGGATAGTCGATGAGTGTTGGGGTGGTGGAGGAGAATGCTGAGTGAGGGACAGAGACTCCATTTTGAGAATGCAAAGGGTAGACTGAGCTTGAGTCTGGGGCAAGGTAGGCAGGTTTTCCACTTTTGGAATGCACAAGGTGGACTGAGCGTTGTTGGAGGGTCTATGGGCATGGCTAAAATGGGCAATTAGGGCTTGCTGAGAGGATATGAGTCGGTTATCACAGATATAGGCATTCTTGTTCTTGGTGGAACACCTAGGCTTGCCTCTGTCCCGGGGCATCGTGAGAACCAAAGAGTGAGGGCGAATATGGTTGGGGGAGTTACGAAGGTCGCATAGGAGGCAGGCAAAGAGGCTGAGAATCACTGAGCAGAGGTGGTAGCTTGCAAACAACAGGTAAGAATGTGTGGCTTGGTCATTTTTAACATTGTTGGGAGCCATTGATGCCCCTCCCATCGCCATTTAAGGTTGATGGGACTTGTTCAGGCCTCTAGTACCATTGGCCTGGCTGAATCGCTCCTCTGAGAGCTCTTGTAGGCAAACTAAGTTAATGTCCCTTGTGGTGAACACCATGGGGAGTTAATTTCTTCGGGGGTGACAGCTTGGGGCATTGACTCCCCCCACCAATTTTGCCTTCTACCTGTTCCCCTCCTCTTGCCAAGTGTCACCCCATCCGGGCTACTTTAATATTACATTTATGTGATACTTAATTAATACACCAATTATACATTAACTATACATTATTACATTAATTTATATATTATACAAATATATTAATGTATAAATTAATATAATAATGTATAGTTAATGTATAATTAGTTTATTAATTAATTATCATATAAATGTAATATATAATAATAATGTATTAATGAAATACATTATTGTTTTATATTAATGTATTTTATTAGTACATTAATTATACATTAAAATTACATTATTACATTAATTTATACATTATACAAACATATTAATGTATAATTAATGCATTAATTAATTATTACATAAATATAATATATACTTATAATGTATTAATGAAATACACTAATGCTTTGTATTAATGCATTTTAAATTAATTTATACATTAATATATTTGTATTAATATATTAATGGTAGTTCCAAGGCATGTCGGTCGTCAACTAGCAACAACCACTTTGTAAATGTGGTTGATATACGTCGTCATCATTTTTCACCTTTCCAAACTAATAACGTTGATCGACATATATCAACCACTTTTATAAAGTGGTTGTTGCTAGTGATATTCTTTTTGTCCTTTTTGTTTTGAAATATTTTGTTTGTTGCAAGGTCTGAAATTTGAAAATATTAATTTGAATTTGTTATAAAATGAATATATTTTAAGTTTTAACAAGATATTTAAGATTCAAAAATATTAATTTTATATAAAAATGTTGAAAAACAATTATGATACTATTTTAAACACAATTATGATACTATTTTAAACACACGTAAATATTTTTTTAATATTAATATTTTTTTATGATGATTTTCACATAAAAGTTCTTATATAAATTATGTATGATGACAATTTTTTCAATATATAAGTTTAAATTCATCTAAGATTGAGATTTGATTGCACTACTTCTATTTCCATTATGGGCTCCTACCCCCGCCATTAGTGTCTCTCCCTTACCGTTACAATTTACAACTTTTATAACAATATATAATGACATAAGCATTTCCTATCTACCTAGGAAGAAGACTTTAAGATACACAACTTAAAGGAGGAAAGGCCTCTATTTGTTTTAATCCTTGATTGTTAAAATAATTCCAAAAATTAATAGTTCACAAAACACGTTGTCATTATTTGACCTTTTAACTTACAAGTGTTTAAAAGAATAATTCCAAAAATTAATAGTTCTCAAAACACGTTGTCATTATTTGACCTTTTAACTTACAAGTGTTTAAAAGAATTTTAGAATTGAGTAGTTCATCATGCTATCCTTTTACCTTACAATGCCCTCAATGTGGCCATGCACACACAAGAACAAAAAATGAATTCCACATTTGAACAAAAGCTTATTGCCCACTATAGTCTACCATAATTTTATATCAACTTAGATTTATTTTAACTTTGAATTTATCAAGTGTTGAAGAGATCAAATCCCTTGAGATAAAAACCTTTCTTTAGGTTTTACACTCTAAAAGAGGTTTACACCTTGAAGGATCATATACCTCTCAACACTTGATAAATTGTGTTATGATGGATCTAGTCTGGTATAATCTATAAATATAAATGTGTTGCAAGTTTTCTACATAGATAAGGTAAATTAGTAAAAATTAATAGGTTCTCGTGTATCAACTCCTTATCCATACTAAAATTTCATAATTTCAATTATGAATAGAATGCATAAATTAGTGAAAATTATAAGTTGTACTAGGGGCAACGGGTGGGGGGATCATCTATGATCCCGATGGAAACAAATTGACAAAATATGAATGGGGATTGGGAAAAACGTTCAATAATGATCCAGATTATTTTTGGCATGAAATGAGAGAGGAGATATAACAAATAAGTCTATAGAGATATATCAGACATATAACCATAGACACAAAAATACAATAATACACAATTTCTATTAATGAGCAAAATGTACAAAACTATAGAAATACAGAGTGAAATACTCGCTATAATGGTGCAAGCTTATCTCTGAGAAGAGATGTGATGGCTACTCACATTCGCAAGAAGATGATGTCACAATCATGCTTCAAAGGCCTTTTTAACATAAATAAAATCCAAAACCCTAACCTCGGAAGATGAAAAGCTAACATTTTTGTGGACCCCATTTTGGGTAGTTTGGTGTATCAACTTCTCGGTGGTGTAACTTTGGCATATGATATCAGTTTGGGGTTTACGACAGCTCGTTGGAAAGGCACCAATGAGGAGATTAATTTAAGGTTCTAAATAAAATAATTTGGTTATCATTTAGGTTCTTGATCATGAAAGAAATCGTTTAGGCCCTCAAAATGGCCTAGAAGTTTTGGACCCAAAAAACTGCTAAAAATAGTAAGTTTTAAGAAAATTGTTTTGTGCTAGTTGGGATAGGCGAGTGGCCACCGGTATCCACCTAGATCAAATAACGAAGAATAATATTTGAAATTTTATATTGGACTAAAACTCATTAGAGAAATACTAGAAGCACAAATTATAGTAATATGTGATTCTAAAATGATAATCAAAGTGCTCTAAAGGCTAAGTTTTAGTAAGCATCCCAACCTACAATGAATATATCAACGGATTTCCTATGAGGAAAATAAATTTCATCATGTTAACTATTATCATATTCTTCGACAAAAAAATAGTATGTTTTAAGAAAATTGTTTTGTGCTAGTTGGGATAGGCGGGTGGCCACCGGTATCCACCTGGATCAAATAACGAAGAAGAATATTTGAAATTTTATATTGGACTAAAACTCATTAGACAAATCCCAGAAGCACAAATTATAGTAATATGTGATTCTAAAATGATAATCAAAGTTCTCTGAAGGCTAAGTTTTAGTAAGCATCCCAACCTACAATGAATCTATCAACGGATTTCCTATGAGGAAAATAAATTTCATCATGTTAACTATTATCATATTCTTCGACAAAAAAATAATGTGGTCAACTCTCTCGCCAAAGGATCCAAACATTTAGAGTTGGGAGAACTAACAAGGAATGTAGAAATAATTATGTAACCCCTTCCTTGAGAAAATGCAATGCATTTTAAAAATAAGGATTGATTTGACTTGGTTTTCATCGCCACTCATGATGGCGTTGCAATTTGGACACCTCACTCTCTGCCACATCATCAATCCAGATGAACCCACCACATGAAACATGTATCCTTCTAGATGTGTGCAAGTATTAATTTGTCTCATGGAAGTCCT
Organism: Picea sitchensis; assembly: GCA_010110895.2. Lineage (NCBI taxonomy): Eukaryota > Viridiplantae > Streptophyta > Pinopsida > Pinales > Pinaceae > Picea > Picea sitchensis. The sequence goes on from SNQJ01S0044317.1 coordinate 133,712, forward strand.
CCCTCCTGCATTTGGGATTTATTCTTGCGCATTCGCAATGTTGTCTCCTCTGTACCAGTCCCCCTTCTCCCTTGTATGGACTTTCATGGTCACACACACTCGACATTATCTTTGTCTTTGTGTTTTTGCTAGTTCCATTATGCCTCATCCCTTGGCACTATGGTTTCTCTCCTCTCTAACTTATTTGGCTTTGGTTGTATGCCAATACCCTTTCAAGCAATAATGGTCGCTCGACATCTTTCTAGGAGTTGGCGAACATGTGGAGGCACAACCATCCTCTGTTTCATTACAATTCATGAAAATTAGCAAAGATGAAAGAGTGTATAAGGAATCATCAACAATAAATTGCAACTCTTTGTGAATCCCACACTCAATTGGAGAAAAAGATACAAGATAATGAGTAGAAATGTAATAAGGAAACGATGATGCTTTTGAAAGAAGTAAATCAACATTCTAGTTAGCTACAAGTACACCGATGGGAAATTTGGGAATCCCAACAAGAATAAGGAAATCATCTTCCAACAAAACAAGTGCCAGCTTAGTCAATGGGCTCATGAGTATCCATTGAATTGAATCAAAAAATGCACTTTCAACCGGACCAAGTCATTGTGGACGAAAATTAGCAGGAGGTGGACATTGAGTTAAACATCCATTAAATTCATGTTCTATGCTCAATAAATTCATTTTTTTTATGAATTTCTATGTTAGGATATATTTCTATGACGACCAGTACATGAGATGAACCACACCATGGAAAGAGAGGGGAAAAATAGTGTTGAAGTTGACAAATACTTTCCATACCTTTCACACCAAGTTGGGTATCAAAGACTTCAAGCAAATTTGGTTCTAAAATACCACGGGGCTTTGTATAGTTACATCCAAACCAAAATGGATTTCCTGGACATCTCATCACTGGGAGATACCTATCGATATGTTGTCAAAATCGAGTAGAAATTTAGGCACCAGAACAAATGGGAGTTAGGGTCTGCAAATCCACAACAACAAAGGCATGATAAATATGACCCTAACAAACAACCTCCAGAAAACCATCCCAAGCCACAGGAAAGGAAGGGTAACAAAAAGATGGACACTAGAAAGTGGTATGATTTCCATAAAATCCTCTGAAACAACACTGATGAATGTCACTCAAAACATTCATTGGTAGCCAAGATCAAATACAAGGAGACGAACCCTGGTTCATAATTTGATTCAGAAAATAATGGGAAAATATAGATCATCGACACATACCCCACTGCTACTTTCCTGACTACAACAATTCAACTAGAAGAACCAACAAATCATGAAGAGGGGGATGTCCTTCTTCATTCACAGATGTGGGTGAACGGGACCTCGCTGCATTTTATTATTGATATCGGAAGCAAGAAGAACCTCATCCCAGCGGAGGTCATCAAATAGTCGGGATTGTCAACAACACCACACTCGCAACTATACAACATTAGGTGGCTTCACCAGGGTTGAGACTCCTGTGTCAACCAACAATGTTGATTGTCATATGGCATCCAACCTTTCAAGGATGAGGTATTATGTGATGTTTCCCCACTATATTTATGTGATGTTCTGTTGTTCCAACCATATATGTGGAAGCACCATGCTATTTATGATTCTAGACCCTGTAGTATCATTGTTACTCTAGGGGGTCGTATCTACAGATTACAAGAGGTAGTTCCAACTATTGTCCCACCTAAACAGTGTTGCAAGGTAATATGTCATACTACGAAATTTATCTTTTTCACAGTTTGTTAAAAAGGTGAAGAGAAGAACACTGCAACCATTATAGCCTCAGTCCAAGCACCTTTTGTCCAGTAGAGGAAGGTTGATAATATTGAAGAAAATTCTAAGGATTCCTTCTGCACATAGTCATATCATGTAGCCTGACTGGTTAAAAATTTCCAACCCTTCCAACTACAGGTTCATGATAGCGTTCAAAAACATAAGCAATGCAAATTCTCTAGCAAGGCAAGCATCTCATCAAGATGTAGATTCAACAAACGCTTTTCCCTCTCCCTCAGGAACTCCACGCAATGGAGACCATTGTTTCCTAAGGAGGAAGGATTTATCCAGGTGGATATTGGTGGCCAACCACCTATTCCAACTAGCTCAAAACAGTCTTTTGGGAATTTACTTTTTTAGCAGTTTTTCAGTTCCTAAACTTTTGGGGGCATTTTGAGGGTCTAAATGATGTTTTTTCATTATCGAACACCTAAATAACAACTAAAGTCATTGATTTATCCCCCAAAATGAATATCCTCGAAGATACCTTTCCAACGATCTATAATGTGCCCAAAACAAAGATCGTATACCAAATTTATGCCCCCAATAAGTTGATACAACAAACTACCCAAAATGGGGTCCACAAAACTATTGGATTTTCATATTTTGGGGTTAGGGTTTTTTATTTTTTTATGTTAAAAATGAATTTGGAGCCTCATTGTTACAATCATCTTCTTGTGAATGTGATTATCCCTCACATCTGTTCTCAAAGATAAGATGCCACCATTCTATCGAGTCTTTCACTTTGTATTTCTACAGTTTTGTACATTTCGTTCATTAATGGAAATTGTGTATATATATATATATATATGGTTATATCTCTGATATATATCTGCGATATTCTTGGATATCTGATATAGAGTTTTACATTACTTTGTTATATTCCCACTCTCATTTCGTGCCAAAAATAATCTAGATCATTAGGGTACTTAGGATTATTCAATTAATTTGTGTAATCATCTTCCTTGAATAACGCTCGTTAGATAATTATTGGATAGCTATTTAATTTAAAAGGGTCATATTTATCCAATAAGTCCCACTATGTAGTTGGTACTAATTAATGATATGACTAAAAGTATTTAGTTTTTATTTATTTATTGAGAATCTCTTTAAAGAGATATGAGGCTATGAAATGTTTTTTGTGGAGTATTGTTGTATTTGGAGCTTTTCTCAGTGAAAGGTCACCCCACCTTAAGAGGAAAGTGAACATTTCTTTATTTCTTCTAATAACCATTAATATAAGGGTATATTTTGCATTTTTCATATTTTTTTCTCTTCTATTTAGTTTTATGCATTTATAACCTTTGTATACATCATTTGTGTTTCAAGTCTATGAGTTAAGGAACACTACAAGTGGTATCAAATCTCTTTTCTAAGCCAACATGCACTCAAATATTAGAAAAACAATTAGGCTAGAGATGTGTTTCAGTGTTTTTAAATAACAAAAATATCTATCATTTGATGGGTAAATCTATGGGTGGGGAAGAATACACACATAAAATAAAATTTGTGTCACCTAGTTGGACACCCTTGTAAAATTTTTTGGTACCCTATCAAGTAGTATCGCATTAGATAGACACTCTATACGAAATTGTATTCCACATGCCCTAGAATATATTGGAAGACCTATGGGTTCACCTAATACCAACCTTAAATAAACATATAGTTATCCTATTGCTATAGTACATTGAGAACAAAACTTGAGGAGATCACTCTTTTGTACAAGGGAATAAGGTAGTATCGCTAAGGGTATGGTCTATATTCCTTATTTAGTTTCATGAAAAAATAAATTGAATGTTATTTTTACACACCCTTCTTTATATCAGAAAGATATAGCACTTAACATTCCTTTGTCTTTAGGAACTTAAAAACCATAGCTTTCACTGTGCACCATGAAATTCTTACGTCTTTGAGTATAGAAATAATTTAGGGATTCTATCAATGTAGTAACATTCAACAAGGAGTATGTTGGGATGAGACTTTTGGGACTAGTTTTGGGAACTCCCCAATGTGTGCAAAGAAAATAAAGACAGTTGGTGCACTTTAAGGGATTAGCAGGTGCAAATGAAGGAAGACCGTTGGAATTTGTTAGGAATTTTTGTCTATCAAAAAGGGTTAAGCCCTATTGTAATTGTATAAATATGTAAGGGTTTTCCGGATAGATATGTAGCTTAGTAGAGAGGAGAGTAAGAGTGAGCTAAGTGTGCAATGTATGCAAGAATGAAAGAGGAAAGTAAGTAAATAGTGAAGTGTGATAGAGAGAGAATGATAAGGGCATTTTGTATGAGACATGATGTATGATCGTTGTGCACATATTTTGTAGTAATTGTTCCGATTCATATAATAAGAGGTCGATCATTGTGGACGTAGCCCATCTTGGGTGAACCGTGTAAAGTCATGGTGGCTATGTGTTCTCTCTTGATTGTTCTATTTATTGTTTGTATATAATATATGTTTTGTTTTTATACATATGTTGCATGTTTATGTGCACATGATACAAGGTATAATGAACAAATGTTAAGTGTAATGGTTATAAGGATTTCCTCCCTTCCCTTCACAATTGTGGAAGCTTGATTCTTGCAGTTCCCATAGATAACTTGGGTGAGACTTCACCTACTTGCGGATGATGCCAAAATGCCAATATCTAGGGGTTTTGTTGGTGAATTCATGTTGAACCCTAGTTCTTCCCACTGCGTGCCAACAAATGGTTCTATTTTCGAGACTGAGATTTGTGATTGAGGGGAATGTGGAGGCCAACTAAGGAAGAAAAAGGACGATGGTTAGAGATGAAGGAGCACAAGTTTTCCAGAGATTAGAATAAGAACCCATGGATCAGATCAGAGAAGTGGTTACAAAGGTATGTATTTATAGACTTTCATGAGATTTTGTTTGTTGAGTTCCTGATAGTTTTGGATAAGTGGTTACAAAGGTTAGCTGAAAAGAACAAAACATTTTGCATTGTTGTTATGAGAAGTTGGACCCTTGATTTTATTCAACAATTTAATACTGTAAGTAATCATATCTCACACAAAATTTATTTTTTGCTCGATTGTGTATTGGGGGGCTATAATACTAAGTTTTCTATAGATTGTACTTAGTCATATAATGTTGTTGAAAGAGATTTCTTTAAAGGTGTGTGTGGAATATATTTGAAATCATTGACCACTCGGGTTAAGATGTTGTTGTGTCATAAGGGGGTTATGAAGATGGAATATGATTTCCCTAGTATTTAGACACCTTCAAGTGCATAGGGGTATTGGGGCCTAACCATGGGATGGTCTGAGAGTAGGGAGAAGAGGGATGCATGAAAGAATAAATAAGGAATCGATGGGATGAGAATGCTTGGAAAAGAAGAATGTGTGATGGAAGAAAATATTGCAGTGTTTCACAGTGGAAGAAGATTTTGATACGGTAAGAAGAGGACTATGTATGATAGAGAAGCGAAGCACAGTGAGGTTGAGGAAGGACACACCGCCATAATGATCTAGGTAGAAGGAATACCACAAATAGAAGGGAAAGAGAAGGAAAATGACCTTCAACATAGTCCAACAGAAGGAGATCCATTACATCCCACTATCTCCACTCAGGATAGACTCTGTGTCAAAACCACGACCCTGTGTGCATCTCTGATAATTGAGGCAAGATATGAAACTTTTTCACTTGTAGTTAGTGAAGGAAGTAAAGGTAGCAGTAAAGGTAGTCAAAGTACTGGAAGTAGTATGACAACCCAAATTCAGTTAGGGACAC
>SNQJ01S0044318.1:6985-23443 GCA_010110895.2 Picea sitchensis
GGTGAAGGGAAGTCTCACTGTACCTGGAACAGATGTTGGTCAAACTCACTCGGGCTCCTTGGAGGGTAAATCCATAATTACTGCATGGAAGCTTGCACCAAGGTGTAAGTCCGTTAAGCAGGTCGCCATCATAACTGTTCCACCTGCTCTATCCTAGCCCCTTCCTATTTTGATCCCGCGACGTTGGATTTCATCACCAACTAGTGGTTTCATTATGGGAAGTTTTGTTTGATTGTTTGTTTCCTAGATTTTTAGCGTGTGTTGTTTATTTTCCCTAGCAGACTCTAGGTTGGATCTTTGTTTAATGGCGCCAGTTCCCGAAACCACCAATGGACCAACCCCTGCTCTGGGAGAACCTTTTTTTTTTCCTTCTTACAGAAACTTTGGTCCCCCTTACATCGCTACTTTGAGCCTTCCAAGTCTCAAAATTGGGTCACCGAAATGGTTGTTTTCCACTCTGGTAACCTCGAATGCAACAAGTGTTTCATATGTAAGCACAACACCCACACATCAACCTCATGTCAACCTTTTTCCTTCTTCACCCATCAAGTCTCCTTCCATTTATCCTTCTTCACCTAGTGAAATCTCTAAAGCAAGTAGCCAGATTGATAAGAAGAAGAAGAAATGGAAAGAGAAGAAGAAGAAGAACTCGAAAAGGAAACCTCTGACTACATCAGATGTTGGATCCAAGCAACCAGATACTGTTAATTGTACTGGTAGTGTTGGTGAGGTTGATAAGACTACAATGAAGAATATGAAACCCAAATTCCCTTGCAATATTTGTAAGGGTGACCACTTTTTGAGGGATTGCTCTGGTATTCTCAAGGTCTTAGAAATGTGGTCTTCCACATCATCGACCCCTACTGGACATGCTAGTGACACCTCGACAACTAGTGACATTAAGGTTGGTAAGAAGAAGACAACTGTCAAATTTCCTTGTATGTTATGCAAAGGTGATAATTATTCTCACCTTTGTCCTCGTATGTACGAGGCTTATTCTCTTTTGGAAAAGCTTCAACTTCCAATTGGTTATCATAATATTTCCCCCAACCCATCGTTGGTTGATGGAATGGTCAATCTGGTTGATCAGGTGGTCGATCTAGTTGCATCCTCGGTTGAACCACTAAACAAAGTAGTTGATCTAGTTCCGTCATCAATCAGTCCCACTTTCCATCTAAAAAGTGAAATCCAAGTGACTGATCTAGTCCTGTCATTGGTCAGTCCCACCCTTCATCTAAAGAGTCCCAACTTGGTCAATCCCACTCCTCTGATGAGTGCCAACGTGGTTGCTCTGGTCCCTTCATTGGTCAGTCTGGTTGATCATGTCGTCAATCTAGTCACATCCTTAGTTGAACCAGTTGACAAAGTGGTTGATCCGATCCCATCTTCGATCGATCCCGCTCTCCCGTTAGAGAGTGAAACCTAAGCGGTCGATCCATATCCACCTGTCAACCCCATTCCCCCCTTGGAGAATGAAACCCAAGTGGTCAATTTGATGTCGTTATCAGTCGATCCTACTCTCCTGCTAGAGAGTAAACCCGATTATTCCCACGTTTTTCTCGTATATACAAAATCTCTCGTTATGGGGGGCATTCCTCCTTCTCCTGCAAAACCCCCTCCAAGTAATGAGGCCATCCTTTTTTATTGGAGTATGCTAATTGGACCTCGTCTTCCCTCCCACATTCCTTTCAATATTACAGTAAAATTTTGTGGTTGGGATGTTCCTCAGACATTAATAGATGAAGGTTCATCCGTTAGTATTTTTTCCTCTCTTGCTTGGCAAGCTTTGGGTTATCCTCATCTTGTGCCAGTTACCCAGAATCTGTTTGCTTTTAACAAAAGAACCAGTCACCCTTTAGGGATCCTTCCTCAGTTTCCCGTAACTTTGGGAGGGAAAACTATCTTTGTTGATGTCATGGTAGTCCAAGACCCCTTGGATTTCTATTTACTCCTTGGGCGAGATTATGCCTATGCCATGAAAGATATTGTGTCCACTCTTTTTCGCGTGATATCTTTCCCTCATGATGGAATAATTGTGACTATTGATCAACTTTCATGCGTTGGTCCTGACTTGATTACCAACCTAATGACCTCCCTAAACAGTTCTTATATGTAGTTGGTATCACCCCTTTCCTAGGACAATTATGTGGCGTTGTCTCCCATGACTTCAACTTCTGATGAATTAGATTCGGTAGTTGACACGGTGATCTCTTCGGTAGGGATATTGGAGCCTGATCTCTCTACCCTTATCGAGGTCATCAACATGTATCCCTTCCAGAGTGCTTTTATTCCATGAAGCAAAGATCTCCTAGAATCCATGGCTAGCGTTTGTCCCTTGACATGTATTCCTTCCAGAGCATTATCCTCTTGGAAGCCATGATCAAGAAGGCTACAAGCATAGTTTTTTCTTCTCTGTGGCAAGCTCGTTAAAAAATGAAACAGAAGCTATGAGCATAGTTTCTCTTCTCTGTGGAAATCTCGTTAAAAAAATGAAACAGACGCTACGAGCATAGTTTTCCTCTTTGTAGCAAGCTCGTTAAAAAATGAAACAAAAATCTGGGGACTGAACTCGGAGCCCTAAGCATAGTTCATTTCTTGTGTCAAGCTCGTTAAAAAATGAAACAGTCACTTCTCCTCACAAGTTGAGTATTTCGCCAGATCTCATAGATGTTGAGTCGAGTCTTTCGTTAGGTCTTGTATTTGAACCTTCATTTCATCCACCTGTATCATTTTTCTACATCTAGTACAAAAATTTGTGACAACCTCAAAGTTGGTGAATGAATTGAAGCTTGGGGGGGAATGTCTCCAGCATTTGATTATCATTTTGGAGTTAAGCCACTAGCTTTTCAAGATGGGGAAAGAGTACCAACCATCCATGGGTATCCCAACCTTTGGAAACTATGTTGGGAATTTACAAGCATATTTTAATTTTGTTTCAAGCTTGTGTAAAAATGAAACCAATACCGAGCTTAATATTTGTTCTTTCTCGTGCTCGAAAAAACATGAGAATGTAACCGAGTAGACTTTTATCATTTTTTCAGACTCATAAAGGTTATACGAAAAAGGAACCCCCTGGAGTCTCATTTAAGCTCTTTTCAGACTATCTAAACATGAAAAGATTGTCGAGTGATCTTGCTTCCTTTCACACTCGTTAAAAGGTTTGAAAGGGTGTCTTTTGAGTGATAATTTATCTCTTTTTCGACCTTGCGAGACTAACATTACGAAAAAGGACAACATTAGAGTCATCTTTAAGTACTTTTTAGACTCTCTAAACATGAAAAATCACCAAGTTTACCTTCTTTGGACTCGTTAAACAATCATACATTGAAGGACCCATATGGGACCAAACCCTTACATCTTCCAGTTCATTAAAAAGGAAGAGGAACTTACCAAAGGTGAGTTATATCGAGCATGTGTTACCCTCCTCAAGCTTGTTAAATTAAAAATAGGTACTCGTCTATCTGGATGGGGGGAAATTTTGAAGGAATCAAGCCAAGCGATTTTTGAAAACATCACCAATCACTCTTACGGTCGCCCTTGAACACAACACTTTGTCTTTGCATGCATTTTAAACTGTTGAACCTCTGCACTAAACCAATTCTCTGAGTTTCTTCACTCCTTTGGGTCACCCGACAAAAGTCATAGTATCCACTGCATCATCACGTTTTTTGTCCATGTCACGTTTTTGGTCCAGGGAAGTATTTGGCTCAAGATTCAACCATCACAAAATTCATGTTTCAATACCTGTGTCAGTCCATGTTCATTTGATCCACCAATTTACATCTCTGTGTCAGTTTCATGTCATTTGTGGGGGATACATCAAGGCCCTCGTGCGACAATTCTATTCCTGTCGACTTCAACAAGTTATCCAGGAACTAGACCTAGAAACCAGTTAGTACCTTGGGACCTACATTCCTTAATGGCAGGCCTCCTCACGTTCGACAGTGGTTTTACATCATCGACCTCTGATCGGATGATTCCATGAATGTTCGAATTCATCTCATCTATTCGCATTCACTGGAATGTACTAGGGTACCTTGGGAATCATTGACATCAATGGTGATCTCCCTCGCACTTGTTAATGGTTTACCTCATTGACTGGTAATCAAGTGGTTTCTACCATGTTTGACATCAGGACATCTATTCACACAGTTAGATTTGTACTACATCGAGATCGGTAAGAAGACCCTGGGTTGAGTAATCACTCTGATATACACTTTACCCATGTTGCGACAAAGTTTCTCTTGAACATTGACACATATACTGTCACATAGATCCACTTTGTATTGGTCTGTGGCTATGTCTTGTTGTTTCGTAGATCCATTATGTATTTCTTATGGCTACGATCAGTTCATGTCATGGAAGTATAGATCCACATTGTATCTTCGATGACTATACCCTTTTTGTCAATATAATTATGGATCCATAGTGTATCTTATGACGACCATACCTTGAAAGTCTTTATCACTCAAGCATAGGTATGCCTGCCTTGGGTTTGAAACACGTCATAATATTTGTTGATGGTTGTGTGCAACTTCTACCAGGTTCTCCACGTCCATACCATTGCTCGAAAAAGAGAGGGAGAGAGCGGTTAGAGAGAGAGAGGAAGATAGAGGGAGGGAGGGAGAAGGGGGTAGGGGGGAGAGAGAGAGAGAGAGAGAGAGAGAGAGAGATTGATTTGGTGATAGTAAGAATGTGTGTGTGTTCATATTCCTAATAACGCGTATGTGATTTAGGAATGCATTCACATTCCTAAACACATGTTTCTCAGGAACACACGCGGTTTCATTAGCTCGTGCACGCTCTTTCTCAAGAATGCACATGCGTTCTTAAAAAATACAAGTTGGCAAGTGTGAGTGGTAGTTCGGTGGGTACCATAGTTGTAGGATTAAGAACTCATGCATGTTTCTAAGAACATTTTTTTTTGTCCATCAACTTCATGTGAGTGCCCTCACATCTTTCTCTATATTCACACTGCCATATGTATATATATGGATAAAATAATTGTGGTATTATTTATGATGAACTAAAATATTTTTGTAGTTAGGTGAAAAATAATAGATTTTAAAAATGTCTGATAAAAAAGACTCAAAAAACCTTTTTGGATCCTCATACCCAATTGAAAAAGTTAAATCTAAAAAGACTTGTAATGTCTTTTTATGTATCTTAATTTAATTTTCTCTTTCCCTCCTACAAAATAAATATCTAAAGTGACCCTAAGCAAATATAACTTAAACAAATACAATTTAAATTAGACAAATATAATTAAATAATTACACTCATGGATTTTTATCATCAGACAAAGGTTTTGAAAAATCCCTTTGTTTGTAGCTAAGTCTTAGCACCCTAAGCTCATTTGTGTCCAAGTCATGCACCCACTCCGAAGTTACAATTTCCTTTCAGTAGCTTAGTGGAGCGGTGTTAAATACTTCTCCTCCCACTTTTCATAGCACCCTCTCCAATTTTGTTTTCCAGGTTGTGAGATTGATCAAATCCAGAGTCTAAAAAGATAAGATAACATAGGAAAACACAATTGTTATTGATCACTAGTGGGTTCAAATATTTTCCTTAACCAAGTCGTGAGATTGCTTTGTTTCATGGTGACTAGTAGGAGGAATATTTTCTAATACCAACAAAAAAAGTGAGTCAAACAATGAGTGATCTAATCAGTGTTGTGTTTAACCAAACAAAACCAAAAAGATATCCAGGTGCTTGATAATGTTTGTTGCCTTTTCCTGCATGTGCCAACATCCTCCTTTCCTACAATGCCTTTTATGTCTTTTTGTTGTTGTTTTGTGGTGTATAGATGGCCCACTCTTGTTTTATGTAATTGGGGGTGAATACATAGTGATTGGGATGATGCATCTTATTCTCTACTCATGCTTCTTCATATGTATTTATAGTCTACATGGGATGATAAAACAATCAATTACTACTGATCTCATTTCAAGAGAAAGAGACATGCATATTAGAGTTTTAAGATTCAATTAGAATCAATGTGAAACATCCACTCCAATTCCTTGAGAAGTGCTTAAATTCCCACCTAGATTATTCATGGATGGGACACAAATATCTAACTCTATCTATCTATCTATCTATCTATCTATCTATCTATGTATCTATCTATCTATCTATCTATATATATATATATATATATATATATATATATATATATATATAAACCTCATTTGTAATATTTCATATAAAGTTGAATGAACAAAAATAAACATATATTTGAAAATTAGACACAAAAATAGAACAACTACATTAGAAGTTCTATAAAAACCAATCCAATGGCCAATGTTTAACCAGAGATCCAATTAGTGTTGTGTTTAACCAAAGAAAACCAAAAAGATATCCAAGTGCTTGATAATGTTTGCTTTTTTTTTCTTGCACGTGCCAACATCCTCCTTTCCTACAATGCCTTTTATGTCTTTTTGTTGTTTTTGTGGTGTACATAGTATATTTACTCTTGTTTTATGTGGTGAGTGCAGATACAGTGGTGGGATGATGTGCTTCTTCTCTCATGCTTCTTCATGTATGTAGCTAGGCCTACTGGGATGATAAAAAGGCTCATTCTCTGATCTCATTTCGAGAGACATGCATATTAGAGTTTTAAGATTCAATTAGAATCAATGTAAAACATTTACTCCAATTCCTTGGTGGACTATTCATGAAAATATTAGACAGGACATCTCAGCCTGGGATGAAAACAATCAATTACTACTGATCTCATTTCAAGAGAAAGAGACATGCATATGAGGAGTTTTAAGATTGATTAGAATAAATGTGAAGCTTATCCTCTTATTCCCCTTGAGAGATAGCATTCCCCACCCGTTATTTCTGGATGGGACATGAAATATACTCTATATATATATATATATATATATATATATACTACTATATATATATATATATAAACAATTGTATATAAGAAGTTGAATGAACAAAAATGGCATATTTGAAAAATTAGACACAAAATAAGACAAAAAATAAACATATTTGAAAAATTAGACACACAAAATAAGGCAACGACATTAGAGGCCTATAAAATAGGGTTTAGGTACAATGATTACATTATGGTTATACTTTTTTTTTTTTATATCAGTATTAGCCATAAAGACCATATAAAATTGGATTGGAGTAATAAACCAATGCCAAAACACCCAAATTGCTCATGGATGGGCGAAGGCAGCTACAATAGAGACCTATAAAAGTAAGGTTTAGTAGATTGGAGTAATCAATCAATGTCAAAGCAAAAAATTCAGAAACCAAAATTTAATATAATCACAATGAATATATTCCAAAATTCATATCTAAATATCATTGCCATATTAATGTATCAATGGTTTTATTAACCATTTTGGAAATTCAAAATTCAAAATTTAATATTATATTAAAACAATATTAGATCAATTGAAAATTAAAATTTAATAAATTATAAAAAAATAATATAAAACACCAATGAAAGAAATTTAATTTGAACCTTCACTATTTTGAAGAAAAAGAATACCTTTACCAAGTCACTAGAAGAACTTTGATAATATTGCCATTTTAAATTTATAATTCACCACTAATTACACCGAAGGCGTTATTTAAAGGGGAGGTCCTTTGGAGGCCTTCGTCGTCTGTTCAAAACCTATATGAAATTTTCATATGTTCATCAGCCATTAATGAATCTCCACTCTCCATGTGTTGTTTCCTTCACCGACTCAACTTCCATGTTTCCTCAAACACCAACTTCCTGATTTCTCCTTCAAACATCGCATCATCTCCAATCTGCTTCCAGTTTCTTCTTCAAACACCGCATCAGCTCCAAATTGCTTTCAGTTTCTTCTTCAAACACCACACTAGAAAATTCTAAACCAAGCATGTTTCAGCGGGCACACAACCATGTTCAAGCTTCAATCGGGACGATAAATCCTATTTTTCTCAAGTCAATCCTTAGGCCAAAAGGATTTAATGGACGCTACGAGACACTAAGTCACACAAATGATGGAATTATTTCCCGTGAGCACGGGTTTCGGTTCAAACAATAGAGTTCTAGAAAAAAAAAATCACTATTCCTTTTTCCATCAGCCAAACTGATTCGGTTTCGAGGTATTTTAATGTCCAGACATTTGTAGTTGAATTCTTGATAACTAAGCGAGCTTAAATGTTGGATAAGGCTAACTTTGTGATTTTTTCCCTATCTACATTAGATCTGTTTCAGCAAAAGGTCTGGAGAAGTAGTCCACAACTCTGAGAAGGTATTATTTTGATCCGAGCATCAAATTTAATGCATTAACAAACAATTTCATGCGTTCGTTTTTGAAAAAACGTTTGAATATTTAGTCTTTTTGGCTGTAGATAATTGATTAAACCTAATTTGTGGCTCGGTCCTTGGAAATCGGTAAGTGCATATATGGATCCTTTTGGATTGTTTTTTCTTTTGATTCTTAGCCTGTATTCGTTTAACTCAAGCACCCCTGCCCCACCCCTTTCATACATAATGTGTTTCCTTTTGAGGGTGGAGCCCCTTTTCGCTATGGCCCTCATGGAGGTTCATTGTCGGGGAACACCCTACACGCAAAGGGAGGTGAGGAAGAGGAAGCTCCACCGTCGCACAATATTTGGGTAGGTAATGTGTCCAGAGAGACCACTGAGCCCATGCTCATGGAAGCCTTTGCTAAGTTTGGAGAGATTGACAGTGTAGCAGTACTTAGCAAGCCTTGTATTCTGGAAATCCTCCCTGTTGATTCTTTAAGGAAATCCTTTTGATTTGTCAAGGCATCAATAGCCAAATACAATATTATTTGGGTGTCAAAAGTGCCCCATTTCTGTTTCTTCTGAAACAGATTCTCAAACAATTGCCTAAATGCAAATGAAGAGAAACCAAAAAGAGAAAAAATAGCTTTGAAGAACTTGAATTTGAGATCCTTCTACTATAATATGAAAAATATGTTTGTAAACTTTGTGTTAGTTGATGCATCCAATCTCAATACTTAGCAGTGCTTTGAATTTTTATAAAACTTAGAAACCTTGTATGGCAGACAAAGGAAACTGAGGCTCCTTACCTTTATAGATGCTTCATTTATGTAGCCATTTGATTTATCTCTGAGAGATTATGGGCCACCAAGGGGAAAGTCAACTTGGGGAGCACATGTTAACCTAAGCTAAGTTGTATTTCATTGTGTTAGAGAACATACTATGTAAATAAGTCGGTCCCTTATTATAAACGGTGAACCTATCTCTAATACAAGCATATTTTTCATTTGCCAAAACCTGTCTGCTTCCTTTTCTCTCATTGTTCGATAGTTGCTTTGTTTCTTCTTGCTTGTTTTTTTATTTGGATTGTGCTAAAAAAAGATAGTGCGCCTTTCTCAATGGCTGCAGCTGGGCTTCACATTTTTGAATGATTCCACCTCTGAGAGTTAGCCTATCCCTTCGGCTATTCAATCTCTCAGGTGGAATTCCTTTTACTACAAGTCACTCAAGGCCAGAAGGAGGGGCACACCAATTGGGTTTTGAGCCCTTGCTAGGGTTTTTCTTTTTAACTGTCAGGAATGAAAGAAGTGCACCCTCCTCAATGGTTGCATTGAGACTCTCCCTTTGGTCTCCATGACTCATGCTGAGATAGTCTATCCCTTTGGCTAACCTCAGTCCATACCATAATTGGTTTTTCAACTATTTATGCTTCCCCACAACAGTGAGGCGCTCCATCTCAGAAATGCACCCTTCCTGGAGTTTGGGGCAACTGCTGAAAGTTTTTAGATGTGCAATATAAGGGACTAGATCTCCTTCTTAGGAAGATCAATTGGTATCAGAGCTTCAAGATCCAAGGAGAAGCTTCAGATCTTGAGTATGAGCCCATTTTGTTTTTAGTTTTCATGATTTCCAGTCCAAATCACACCCTTCTCATGGTTTCCTTATCAATATCGGTGGGTGCACAGGTCTCCTAGCCCAAGGGGCGCACAGATCTCCACCACCCTGAGAGGAGATTAACAGATCTATTGGCCTATAGATCTCTCCCTCTATTTATTCTCTCCCCCTTTGCTCCAGGGTATTGCACACTCTGTTCCCACAACAAAACTTGACCCACATTTTGTTTCAAAGCCAAGCTTTTTTTTTCTTGAATACTTCATTTTTCCTCAAGATGCCTCCTAGAAGAGATCCCTTGCCAGTGCACCCAAACTCCAATACATCGAATCTTGTACAAGACCTCGCCTCTGTCCTTAATGAGTTACTGAGAATTCAATAGCAAAATAATCCAGATCCCCTTCGGTTGGATACTCGAATCCAACTCCCTAAGTTTGTTGGGAAAAGCAATGGAGAAGTTGTGGATTCATGGATCCATAGCCTTTCCATATATTTAAACACTTGCCAAGGCCTGACCGAAAAAATAAAACTTCAAATCACTGCCTTGCAATTGGAAGGACTTTCCCAAACATGGTGGGATACAGAGGAAGAAAATACCACATTCGTGGTAGAGATTGGGGATGCTCCAGGATCCTCTGCTTCTCAACCACTCAAAAGTTGGGCTCAACTTTGTGAAGCCTTGAGAAGTCGTTTCTACCCACTTGGGTACCTACAATCTTTATGGATCATATGGCACCAGCTCCGCCAACTCTCTACACAAGGAGTGAAAGCATACATTGACTACTTCTCCAAGTTGCACTCGTTGCTCCACATTCCAGACCTGGAAGAGGTATTAATACTTAAGTTTATTTTTGGGTTATTAGTTCAATTTTGTAAGGAAGTAGAGTTATTTGAAAAGCATACATTAGACAAAGTTTTTCACAGAGCATTAGCAATAGAAAGGAAGATAGTGCCTAGGGTTCATACTCCTCAGTCCCGTCCTAATCCCTTTATCTCTCAAACACCCACCTCCAATCCTTTAGCATGCTTCCCACCTACTCGTTCTCCGAATCCAAATACCAATGCACCCTGGTGTTCGTTCCACAATACTAACTCCCACAACACTTCAGATTGTCAAGTTCTCAAATCTCTGAAAACCAACAAAACCTTACTCACCGAGCCTACTTCTTCTCAACCAATCGAAGACAATGAGGAAGTTTCTCTTGAAAACCCCATTGAAGTATATCCCTCTTTGATTTTAATGACCACGGAAGATCTGAACTCATCAACCCAACCCCTCTTCACTCAGAATTGCCAAATTAAAAATTCATTGACTTTACTTATCATGGACAATGGTAACCAGAAAAATTTGGTGTCTCAAGACCTAGTCAACTGCCTTCATCTGGTCACTACTCCGCACCCAAAACCCTATCATCTAGGATGGGTTCAAAAGGATGGTCCTCTTCTATTGGTATCTCAACGCTGCCTGGTCACCTTTTCCATATGCCAATTTAAATACACTGTCCTCAATGATGTCTCGCCATTGGATTGTTCTGGCTTACTTCTCGGACTAACCTACCAAGACTAAAGAAATGCCATTTATATGGCTAAATCCTGCCAGTATAAACTTGCAAAATATGGCCACACCTATATCCTAATGGCAACAACACCCAAACCCACTTCTACCAAAGACAACATCCCTCATATCCATCTGAATTAGTGTGTCTCTCTCTGTTTGGTGCGCCCAATACCAACAAACACTACTACACATCTCATTCCTGAAGCAATGACTCCTCTATTGCAAGAATTTGCATATGTTTTCCAAATTCCTTCGGGCCTTCCCCCCTCTCTCCATATAGATCATTCTATTCAACTCATTCCAAGGTCTACCTTACCAAATGCACCCACTTACCAGTTGGCCCCACAAGAAACAGAGGAAATGGAGAAGCAATTAACCGACCTCATCAACTCTGGTCACATTCAACCATCATCTTCTCCTTGTGCTTTTGTCGCCTTTGTAATCCCAAAAAGAGACACCTCAGAAATGTGCCTTGTCACTGATTATCGGGCCCTTAACAAAGCCATAGTAAAGAACCGTTACCCCCTACCCCAGATTAAGGATTTACTTGACACCCTCTAAGGAGCTAAGTGGTTCACTAAATTAGATTTGACAACAGGCTACCATCAGGTTCGAATGAACCCAGATGATGTGTGGAAGACAACTTTTAAGACCAAATTCGGTCTTTATGAATGGAAAGTCATGCCCTTGGGCTTGACGAATGCACCAACCACGTTCATGCGGCTCATCAATGATATCTTCAAAAAACATTTGGGTCGCATTGTGGTCATCTACTTAGATGACATTCTCATCTTTAGTAAGACATGGGACACCCACATGCAGCATGCCCGTCAAGTTATCCAAATACTCAGAGAGCACAAGTTACAAGTCAAGGGAAAAAAGTCCTATTTTGGACAAAGTTCAGTTCCTTATCTCGGCTTCGTGGTAGAATCACAAGGTATTCAATCGGATCCAACCCGCATCCAAGCCTTGAAGCAATGGCCACAACCTTCTTCGACCAATGAGCTAAAAAGCTTCCTGGGTGGTATCAATTTTTATCGTAAGTTTATTCTGCATTTTTCTCAGATTGCTTTTCCTTTGCATCAACTATCTAATAGTCATTCCACCTTTATTTGGACTAATGAAGCTACCAGCCACTTTGTTCATCTCAAGGAGGCACTATGCTCATCTCTAGTATTGCATTTTCTAGACCTCTCTCAACCATTTGAGATTGAGTCAAATGCCTCACAGTATGCCATTGGTGCAGTGCTTAAACATGGAGGCCACCCCATCGCTTATCACTCAGAAACTCTTTTCGAGGCTAAGAGAAATTATAGTACTTATGACAAAGAATTTTACATCTTGGTCCAAGCTCTCAACCAATGGCGCCATTGTTTGTTGGGCAAAGAGACTATTCTACATACATACCATCATCCACTGATTTTCATTAATTCACAGTCTAAGATTCAGGAGCAAATGCATCTTAAATGGGCATCCTACATTCAACAATTTCATTTGGTAATCCGCTATAAGAAGGCCACTTCTAATAAAATGGTTGATTTACTCAGCAGGCCACCCACTCCAGTTCTCCCAATTTTAGAGGTGCGTTGTGCTAATTATGATACATGGAAAGATTAGTATGCTACTGACCAATACTTTCAAGAGATTTGGGTTGCCTTACATAGTCCCACGGTTGTCAATCATACTCCATTCTTGGACTACACCATCTGATATGGATGACTCTACAAATTAAACTTGCTTTGTGTTCCACACTCAGATGATCGTCTCTTGCTCATTAAAGAAGCTCATGCATCAACCTATGGTGACCACTTTGGTACCACAAAGACTCTCCAGCATCTACAACGCCATTTTTATTGGCCTTGTATGCAACCCCAAGTTGAGAAATTCATCAGAGCTTGTGCATTATGTTCCCAATCGAAGCCATCCAATAGAAAGCATGGCTTATACCAGCCATTGCCTCTCCCTTCTCGGCCCTGGGAGTCAATTTCTATGGATTTCTTAAGCAGACTATCCACCACCCAAAAGAAACATGATGCAGTCTAGGTAGTGGTATGCCGCTTTAGCAAAATGGATCTTTTCATTCCATGCACAAAGACTACTACAACAACACACACAACGAAGTTGTATTTCCAACATGTATGGCCACATTTTGGCCTACCAAGCAACATCATTTCAAATAGAGACTCATGCTTCCTCAACACATTTTAGAATACCATATGGGCACTACTAGGGTGTCAACTAAAGTTCTCTACTGCCTTCCATCTTCAAACGGATGGCCAAACAAAGGTAGTAAACCGGGTATTCGTACATGCTCTCCGAACTCATTTTGGGCGCAACAAACAGTGGGACAACTACTTACATATTCTACAGCATAGCTACGAAAAGGCCACACACTCTTCTACTGGGTTCTCTTTGTTTGAAGTATGTTTAGGCTTCCAACCAACATCACCAGTTGATCTTCCCCTCACTTTGGATCCCCAAGGTACTGTGCATCAGCAACAAGAACAACACTCAGCCCATCGGTTTCTTCAACAACTTGCACAATGACACACTATCGTAACAACAACCCTAAAATCAACTCAAGATCATGCAAAGAAAAGGCATGACAAAGAAAGGACCTCCATGTCATTTCATCCTGGAGATAGAGTCTGGTTACATTTAGATAAGAAATGCTTCAAAGGCTAGCATCATAAACTTCTTCCAATCAGATATGGCCCTTATACCATTCTAGAAAAGATTGGGGAGAATGCATATCGACTGGATCTCCCCCCTCAACTTGGGATACACAATGTCATCAATGTTAATCATCTGAAGTTGTTTGAGCCTCCCCTCTTGGAGGAGCCAGTTAAAATTACATACCCGGTGGACAATATCCCGAACTTCCAACTCCCCTTGTCCAAAGACACACTACTTGACACCAAGACTCGTTCTATAAGGCACTAGGCCTACACCTCCTACCTTGTGGCACACCAAGGACAAACTCCAGCTCAATAAAAGTGGATGACAGCTGAAGTGGTGCACTGTCTCTTTCCTCAGCTTCTCATGGAAGCTGAGACGCTTCCAGATCTAAACAGGGAGGAATTGGGCCACCAAGGGGAAAGTCAACTTGGGGCGCACATGTTAACCTAGGTTAAGTTGTATTTCATTGTGTTAGAGCACATACTATGTAAATAAGTCGGTCACTTATTATAAAAGGTGAACCTATCTCTAATACAAGCATCTTTTTCATTTTCCAAAACCTATCTTCTTCCTTTTCTCTCGTTGTTTGATAGGTGCTCTATTTCTTCTTGCTTGTTTTTTTATCTGGATTGTGCTTAGAAAAGCCAGTGCACCTTTCTCAATGGTTGCACCTGGGTTCACGTTTTTGAATGATTCCACCTTTGAGAGTTAGCCTATCGCTTCGGCTATTCAATCTCTTAGGTGGCATTCCTTTTACTACAAGTTACTCAAGGCCAGAAGGAGGGGTGCACCATCTGGGTTTTGCGCCCTGGCTAGGTTTTTTATTTTTAATTGTTGGGAATGAAAGAAGTGCGCCCTCCTCAATGGATGCACTGAGACTCTCCCTTTGGTCTATGTGACTCATATTGAGATAGTCTATCCCTTTGGCTAACCTCAGTCCATACCAACATTGGTTTTTCAACTATTTCTGCTTCCCCACAACAGTGTGTTCCCTTCCTCGGGTTTGGGGAAACTGCCGAAAGTTTTTAGATGTGCAATCTAAGGGACTAGATCTCCTTCTCAGGCATATTATATTGTGGGCTTAAACCTGAACTTGTGCCACATGAACTTGATCCATTGTTGTTGTCAGAACATGGAGAAACCTGACGCTCTTCAACATCCTGTCTAACTGGCATTCCTGTTGAACTTCCTTCCAAATAATCAGAAGCAGAGGATCCATTTTTTTTACTAGAAGGATCAAGGCGCTCCATAATATGGGAAACACCTGTAATACCAGCACTAGCCTCTCGTTGAACTTCTATGCCAAGTTCAGTTACTGCATTGTTAGGTGCAAAAAACTTATCCTTTAAACCTCTTGTACTCCGTGATATTGATTCCTTATACCTATAGAAGTGTTCAGAAAAACATCACCCTTGGTACTATTGGGAGAAAGACAAAACTTTTAAGACACAACTTTCCACAAGAGATTCGAACAATGATCGCAAATGTTGTAGAAACAACATTAAATCGATATTTGAATGACTCGGAAAAGGATTGAAAATCCTTAGGCCTTGATCTCTGTTGATATTCATGGGAATTTTGCTCCGCATTATTCCTAGATGAAGATTGGTGTAGAATTCAACATGGTAAGAAAATGAAACATAGTCTTTTATATCACCTACTTCATTCCATGTGATTGAACCAAGGCCCCTATGGAAAACTTAAATGCAAAGTATAGATATGTATAGAATTTTTCGACGCAAGACGCTAGAAAAGTTATAATCCAAAACAACCAAAACATTACTAGAGAAAATAGATTGATCACTAGAATACAAAGGTTTGTAGTTTGAAATTTATTCCCAATATCATCACAAAGCTTACACACCTTGGTGTAAAGGTTCACTCATGTTGTCTAAAGCTTGCACTACAATACTAGTGTTCCTATTTTCCCTTGAATTCATTTGTCCTGGTGGAGATGACAAAGGTCCCTGCTGTAGTTGTTCTTCACTTGTAGCATTCATAGAAGGTGTCATGGAATCAAGTGAAGTAAATGTTGGAATATTTCCATCTTGAGCTTCAATATTGTTTGGTGAAATCAGAGGTGCATTGGGATGAGTAGAAAACACAAGAAATTGCGGATGACCTTGACCAGAAGATCTATGCCTTAAATTTTCTCTTCTACTAAAATGATTCTCTCTGCCCATTACAGCAGCTGCCAAATGCTGCATAATTTGTTCCTCAAAATTGTTGATGATTGCAGCTACGTGAGACATTCTCCAGGACATAAACCTGAGAGAGATCCCCTAAGAAGGGTGTGTGGTTCCTATCTGAGACAGAGCTGGAACGTAGAGATGGCCTCCTCCTTACAGAGATTTGAGAAGAAC